>MCJB01001917.1:0-13714 GCA_002018475.1 Nicotiana obtusifolia
ATTGGCTTTACCGGGATGGTACATTATCTCAACATTGTAGTCTTTCACTAATTCAAGCCACCTACGCTGCCTCAAACTCAACTCCTTCTGCTTGAAGATGTATTGTAAACTCTTGTGATTTGTGTAAATGTCAACTTGGATGCCATATAAGTAGTGCCGCCATATCTTCAAAGCATATATTACTGCAACCAATTCCAAATCATGAGTCGGGTAATTATTTTCATGTTTATTCAATTGTCTCGATGCATAAGCAATCACCTTACCACGTTGCATCAATACACACCCCAAACCTATACCCAGGGCATCACAATATACCATAGAACCTTATGTTCCTTCTGGGAGGGTGAGCACTGGCGCGGATGTCAATCGATTCTTTAGCTCCTGAAAACTATGTTCACAAGCGTCAGACCACTGGAACTTGGTAGCTTTCTGTGTTAACTTAGTCAACGATGCTGATATAGAGGAAAACCCTTCTACAAACAGCTTATAATATCCTGCCAGCCCCAGGAAGCTGCGGACTTCTGACGGTGTTGTAGGTCTCAGCCAATTCTTCACTGCATCGATCTTCTGAGTGTCGATACTAATAGCCCCGTCATATATCACATGGCCAAGAAATGCTACTGAGTTCAGCCAGAATTCACATTGGATAGCTTAGCATATAACTTACTATCCTGAAGGGTCTGTAATACAATCTGCAAGTGGCCCGCATGTTCTGCCTCCGAACTAGAATACACCAGAATGTCATTAATGAATACGATCAAGAACACATCAAGATAGGGCCTGAATACACTATTCATGAGATTCGTAAAAGATGTTGGGGCATTTGTTAGCCCGAACGACATCACCAAGAACTCAAAGTGCCCATATCTGGTTTGTAAGGCCATCTTCGGAATATCCTTCTCCTTAACCCTCACCTGATGATACTCTGAACATAAGTCAATCTTGGAGAAATACTTGGCACGAGGATTGATTGTAGAGTAGGCGGTTTCTCCTCCGCATCCCTAACACGAACGAGATGATAAATGAAACCTTTTGAGATCATCTTCCTTGCCTTAAGAGAGGAAATAAACCTACCTTTCAGCGTAGCAATGTTCCCCTTCCATTCAATGACGGGTTCACCAGGAAACTAAAATCTAACCATCTTCGTATGACAATCAACATTTGCATAGCATGAGGCCAACCATTTCTAACTCAAATAAATTCGCCGAGGTTTGATGACTACAAATCATCACTGTGCAGCCTCTATATACACTTCTAGAAATCACAGGATCTCCTATCAGAGTGGATACCGCAAGTGGTTTACTTATCAATTCAGGTTCAACGCGAAACTTATTAGCCACAAAGGGTGTAATGTATGATAATATATATCCTGGATCAATCAGCGCATATACATCATAAGAAAACACAGACAATATATCTGTAACAACATCCGGAGATGACTTGAGATCTTGTCGACCTACTAGAGCATATATTTGATTTTGACGAGCTGTCGACTGCTGAAAACCCCGTGTTGGAGGTCGATCTGATGGGGAAGAACCAAACACAGATCTAGTCTGATGAGCCATACCACCACCTCCTCTGTTAGGACAATCCCGCATCATATGGCCAGGCTGTCTGTAAGAATAGCACGCATCGGAACCTCGACGGCACAGTCCAAAGTGGACCTTGCCGCACTAATCACAACGAGGTGTTGGGGGTCTCGTCTAACTAGTATTCCTATGATATTGTGAGCCTGATGCCCGCGAACACTGATCTGGACCAAAATAGGTAGATCGATCACACTGAGGCCTCTGAAACTGTGGAGGAGCACTAGCTACAGGAGGCGCCGAAATCTTGGAAGACTAGGGCCTGATACTACCTCTGAAGTCATCAGAATACCCTGAAAATCTCGCCCTCTTATGCTGGCCCCTATCCTTCTCCCTATCTGCCCTTTGCTGGCGCTTACGCTCCTCTATTGTCTGGGCATAAGCCTGAATACGGGAAATATCCATGCCCTCCACCAAGGAGGCTGTCGTGCACTCATTTATCAGATTTGGTCACAACCCGTTCATGGATAGGTGCACCCTATCTATCGTCTCGGCCACCATATAGGGAGCATGCATACCTTACTAAAGAATCAAATTGCATACTGTACTCTCGCACACTCATATTACCTTGTCTAAGGTTCAAGAACTTATCAACTCTAGCTCGTCGTATCTCAACTGGAAAGTAGTGACGAAGGAAGGCCTCAGAAAATTCCTTCCACACAACTGGAGGAGCGTTCGGACCCCTGGATCTCTCCCAACTATTATACCAAAAAACCGCTAAATCCCGTAACTGATAAGAAGCCAACTCTACTGCCTCAGTATCACTAGCGTGCATAACCCGCAGTGTATAATGAACCTGATCAATAAAAGTCTGTGGGTCCTTCTTGGGGTCTGATCTGGTAAACACTGGAGGATCTAGATTAATAAAATCACGAACTCTCACACTAACTGGTTTATCAGCAGCCCCGGTATTCTGGCTCTGAGCCTGAGCAGCTACCAAGCTAGTCAACAATTGCACCGCATTCTGCATATCCTGGTCTGTAGTGCCAGACGGAGAAACTGGAGGTGTTGGGTCCCTTCTAAAATCCTCTAGAGGAGACGGAGTAGATGAGGTATGAGACGACATCTCACTCTGAGCCTCACTTTGGCCTGCTCTAGCTGGAGGCACCTGACTGGTACCCTCTCCCGCAGCTTTATCAAGCCGCCTACTAATTGCTTGCTTCCTAGTCGAAGGCATCGCTCATAGAAAACAAGGTGAATATTAGAGATTAACACTTACGACTCAACTCTACGCACGATCTAGATTCAGGAAGAAGGTAACAACCCTAGATGTCATGTAGCTTCCTGATTATAAATGTGGCGCACTACACATCCATAATCAAGACTCTACTAGACACGGCTCATAGACAGTCCCTAAGATAGACTTGCTCTGATACCAAGCTTTTCACGACCCAAACTGGAGGGTCATGACTAGCACCCGGGCCATACTTGTCGAGCACCAACGTACATTTTAGCTAACCTTTCTTATTATCTTTAAGAGCCGACGAGATCAACATAAATAGTAGACATGAACCATGAACAACCAACAATGACAGATAATGGCATGAACATACGTAACAATGGCCGGCGACACGGCTGTCATGAAGCTATATATAAGGTGTGAGCTGACAAGCTGCCATGAGAGACTATACAATAAAAACCAGCCAACAAGGCAATCTAAGCTATACATGAGTCGACACCTGTCTATGAGCCTCTAAAGGAACATAAGTGCTGCAACATCGCCGGAACAGGGCCCCGACATACCCATAATGTCTATAACAAAAATGCATACCAAGATCACGGCAAGTCTGGAGAATGGATCTCGCCAATGACTGCTGAACTGGGCAGCCTACTATGGTGGGGGAGCTTCGCCTACCTGTCTATCAGGATCTGCTGTACAACATGCAGTGTCCACAAATAAAAGGGACGTCAGTACGAATAAAATATTGAGTATGAAGGGCAGGAAAGCATAAATAAGAACAATAATATAAACAGGGATAAAAAAATATATAACCTGTAACATATGAGAACCTCTAAGGGTTACTGATATGAAATGCATGATACATATATATGTATACATAAACTTTTAAAAATGTATGCCTTTGTGGGCATCATCATCATCATATCGTACCCGGGCATAATAGGCTCGGTAAAAACATACCAGGCCATCATAAGGCTCGGTAGAATTGAATCCGGCCACGTGGAGCTCGGCAAAACCCAACTAATCAGTGGTTGCACCATAAGCTCCGTACTTGACCGACTATAGCGCGGCTCGGTAGAGTAAAATAGATACATATATATGATGTGTGCTGGACTCATTGGAATCACATTCTGAACCTTTTGGAGTGACGTAAGGTCGGTATCCTCTATACACGTTATTACGACTGACACTTCATCAAGAATCTTATAAGAATCAGGAAGTACCAACAACAATAATAACATAAGAATAAGAGAAGTAACATCAACATCAATCGTTCCATAAGGAGGAAAACAATGTAAGTATTGCTAGCTTCTAAGAGTGGAATATCTTTGGAAGCTCGTTCATTACATGATGTACAACCGGAGTCGTGCAAAAAAAGGAAAGGAATAGCCTCACATACCTTGTGTATACTGCCTAACCTCAAGCTATGCAAATGTCACGACTCCTTAGTCCACAATAAGAGAAATGATATTATCATTATCGTTTAAGCGTCGTAACTATTATACATCGATTGCAACCTATTTTACGATGAAACGGACAGCACCGCCCCTATTTATATGACTTCCCACAAGTTAAAACAATAACGAAACAGCCCAAACAACATCAATAGTAATCATATTAAGCCTCCCAAACAGTCCACCAACCAACAACATTACTAACAAGCCTTTCGATAGAAAACTCACAAGTTCTAGCTTCAACGACTTAGCCGCAACTTGGATAATCGTAAATACATGTAGAGTAAGAGGTTTCCTACATTTGAACAGATAGAAAAACTCCAATTTGACGTTAATTCACCACGAAATATCCTTCCAATGCTGCCACAAGAACAAGGAAGTGAAACTAGCAATCAATTAAGGTTTTTCGGCACTAGAATAACCTTAGAAGACTTGAAATCACCTGGGTTGATATTAAAAATTTGAGAGAGTATAATACAGAATATAAACCACTTAAAACAACCTCCCTCACGAGCTGGAACAACACAAAAATCAGCAAAAATAAGAAGAACGAGAAACTTACTTGCGCCACGAGATTCCCGACACTTGATTTGTGTTGTTTGCCCTTTGTTTGGGTCTTGGATCATGAGAGAACCTTGAGAGAGTGTGTTTAGGTGTCTAGGATCTGAAGAGAATGAAAAATAATGAGTTAAAACAAGGTTAAGGAGTCTGATATATATCAATATATCTCAACCTCATATGTGGGCCCTATAGAGGGCTGCTTGTGCAGTCTCGCAAAAATGAGAATATCTCTCTACTTCGACATTTTATCGACGAACGGTTTAATGTGTTGAAAACTAGACTCATAAATCTTCAATTTTGGTGGGTAGATTACCCCATAATTCCTAATAAATTGGGAGAAAAACTTAGTAACCTTTGACCTAAAGTTTAAGTAAAATTATGAACGTAAGTTGCGACAATTTTTGTCGACTTTTGTTTCATAACTCGTTTGACTTAAAGACTGATGATACTGGTATTATATGATGCAAATACCTTAAAACATGACCTCTTGAGAATATTAAGCACCTCGAGTTTTATCCGAAAATACGGGTTACAACATTCTTGATTTGTTTAACTTCTAATTCTTGTTGACCATTCTTATACACCCTTGTATCATTTAAGATCAATGGGATTAACTTCTTATCATCTCAAAGATAATCTCTTCTCGGATTTACGTCGACTAACTTACGGCGTGACCTAACGTACGCGAATATGAGTTGTAACAAGAATATAATCAAAACCGAGTATAAAATATTTACCCCAATCCATGTGGTGAAAATTCTCTCCAAATATGTCCAAATCCGAGCTCCAAAACCATGTGAATAAAAGTGACTAAATTCCGAAATAAGTAAAAAAAAAATACAGTAGTTATTATAGCTCGAATCAGATCCAAGATGACCCAAAAACTCACATTTGATGAACCCAACATAATCCTTGCGATATTACACCCAAGATAGCCTTTTGAATCACCCAATTTGGCCTTAAAATGAGGAAGATATGATGTTTTGAAGTTTTAAAAGAAATCTGAAAATTTACGAGCCCCTGATCATGGTCAAACTCCAAATCCTTAACTTAACTAGTTTCTCAACCAATGATCCAAAACACACCCGAACCCCTCGGGACCCCATTCAATCATACCAACAAGTCCCAAAATACGATACGAACTTATTCGAAGCTTCAAATCATATCAAACAACATAAAAACCACGTATCACACCTCAAATCAAACTTAATAAACTTTCAACTTCTAAAACTCGTGCTGAACCATATCAAATCAACTCAGAATGACCTCAAATTTTGTACACAAGTTTCAAATGACATAAGGAAGCTATTCCAACACCCGAAACCAAAATCTGAACCTCATAACACCAAAGTCAACTTCCGGTCAAACTTATGAACATTCCAAAACTCCAGATTGCCAACTTTCGCCAATTAACGCTAGAACCTTCAAGAAACATTCAAATGCAAACCGGGCATATGCCCAAGTCCAAAATCACTATCCGGACCTAACGGAACCATCAAAACTCCGATCCAGGGTCAAATACACAAAATTCAAACTTGGTCAACTCTTCCGACTTAAAGCTTTCTAGTTGAGAATTATTTTTTCAAATCAACTTCGGATCACATGAAAATCAAAACCGACAATCCACACAAGTCATAATACATCATATGAAGCTACTCAAGTCTTCAAACAGCTGAACTGAATGCAAATGCTCAAAACGACCGGTTAGGCTGTTACATCTTTCCACCAAGACTTAAATATTTATAGCATCTTATTAGGTTGCCAGTTCTAAAGTCTTAAGGCAACCGAAGCATTTCTTCCTCCAACAGTGAGCCTTTGTTGATGAGTATTCATGCATCATGATTTTCTTATTCTGTTTTAAGTATTTGGGCAACAAGTAATAATCGCCAAATCACGCCTTAAGAACCAAAGTTAGATTCCAAGATATAGGATGGGATACTCATAATTCTTAGTAACAACTGAACTTATAATGAACAAAAATTAGAAAATAATTAGAGGAGATTCAATTTAATATCAAGCTACAGTCCAATAAATTCATCAAGAATGAAAGAAAGTACACCAACAAGTTGGAAAGTAACTTAACAACCTAAGCACACTACCTTCATGTATTAACCAAACACAAGTAATATTAAAGTATATATCAGTTGTTACCAACTTACAAACCAACTGTCAAGTGTGTATTACAGTAGACAAAGGATGCCATATTATAACCACACGAAAAAAAAATAACCGAAAGTAATAACATGACATCCTAATGCCACCATGAACAACTAATAACCAAAATATAAGTTCTTGCTAATCATATTTCCACCACCATTCCCGGCCTCTCTCTAAATGAACAAAATGTGTTAAGACGTCTCAGAAATCTAGATTTTCGTATTTTTAAATGATGGGTTTAACGGGTTTGGGTTAATGAATTTTTTTTAAAATGATTATGTTATTAATTTGATGGCATTCCGTAGGGTGGAGGGTATTTTTATGTTTGGCTAACGGTAAGGATAAATATGACCGATAGTATAACGGAGGGTAAATATGAATAATATACTAAAATAGAAGAATATATTTAGCCATTTTTCCATTAAAGTGCAATCGTAAACGGTATATATCAAATATGACTTATTTTATGCATCACCAGCATAGCACAAGAATTTCTTGTGGATTGGTATCCACGCAATGAGCCCCCTGCGCACCTACCAAATTCTTATTCCCCGATGGGGCCTGATAAAGGTGGCGAAGGACTTCAGTTTTGGTTTGAAATCATAGTAATCTCATAGAATATAAAATTTCTTAACATTGTGAAATAAATTAATACTTTATAAGTTAAATAAAAAAGAATATTATCACAACTGTATAGTTAAAGTATTTGAAAATAGAAAAAAAAAAAAGTAAGGACGCCGATTTGGTTATGCAAAGAGTTGTAAAGCCAAATAAATTGTGGTAAAAGGAGTAAATTTTTATCATTTTCAAACCAAAAAAGGTTAGGCAATGTTTATTCGGTTATTAAAGTTTTATTATTACTGTTTAAAAAAGTTCTTGTGATGTGAATTTTGTAAAGTAAAGTTCCAATTAAACTACGAAAACTAATAATAAATGTAATTTCCTAATGTTTACTCTTGGCTACGGATAACAATTAAATTTGTACGTGGTTTTAAGGATACGTGACTTGGTTCGATACAACTTAAGAACGAACAAAAATAAAGATTAAATTCAGCGAGTAAAGGAGGAAACAAACCACAAGTATTGAGTAGTTTTATTGTGGTAGAATCCTATAAAGCAAGATACGAAGCAGACAGACTGAAAAAGCAAATAGATTATAGTCTTGCGTATATAGATCGTAGATTGTTGTGTCCCATTTACGATAGTGCTGCCTGTTTATATAGGGAGGAAAAAGAATCCTATACAAGGTAAAAAACCTATCTACAAGGTAAGATATCTCTAGAATTAATGGCTTCAACGTTTTTACTGATTTCAGCCGCGATTTCTGCCGAGATATTTACATATTACAAGATTTCCGGTCCTTCAGTCACGCCAGTCTGATAATTTTACCATAAGGTGTCTTACCCTGATCGGCCTCGACGATCTCGTTTCGAACGCCTTGGCTTCGAGCTTCGTTCCGGTGGAATCCGGTCTTGGACTTCTCCTTTTCGATGTCCCGTTCTCGGCCTATCGAGAAGCGACTTCAATCGATGCTGGTCGTCGAACTCCGAAACCGACATCCCTATGCAAGCGACCGAATTCGACCCTATACACCTAACATGCATTTTAGGAAGGAACAACGAAATTTTCAGCTGGAAACGTAACCAATTCTTCATATTTTTAAATATATTTTGTATGTTTAATTTGGATGACATCTATAAACATTATCTTGAAGTCAGTTGTGCCGGCTCAAGCCTAAAGCACTTGCTTTAGGCCACCAATACTTTAAGGCCCCAAAATTAGTAAAGTGTTATAATAGTTAATGGAATAGAACTCTTTATTTATAGGAGAAAAGTGACTTAGCCATCAAGTAACAAAGTTTAAAATCTCTCTAAAATTAGACATTTACCTTAAATACAATTTTATTTATAACACTCCCTCTTGAATTTCTTTTCAACAGATAATGTGCCTCGTTAAAACCTTAACTAAAATAAAAACTAGTGGGAAAAAAATTCTAGTGAAGGAAAAAGAGTACACATATTTAGAAATACGCCTTTTGGTTGCCTCGGTAAAAATCTTGCAAGAAAAAATCCAGTGGGACAAAACCTTGTAAGGAAAAAAGAGCATAATGCGTATTAACTCCCTCTGACGAGGCAATCAATTCACATCTTTGAGCTTCGCATTCCAACCTTGTGCACCATCTTCAAAAGATCGTTAGTAGAGATTCGATAAATAAATCAGCCATATCAACTTGTATGAATATGTTTCACCTTGAAATTATCATTCTTGATAGATATGTAATGTCTTTGTATAATGTCGTGGAATGGCTTTTTCAATATCTCCATAGAGATTCGCTATCACATTATCATGCTTATAGCTATAACAATATACATATGTGCATAAATTCCACTTAGAATATGGTACTTCAGAACCAAGAATTGTATATGTTTTAAGCGATTTGAATCCTTCAGGGATTGTCATATAAGCCATTTAAATAGACTTTAGATGCATATCAAGTTAATGTCATGCTAGACATCTAAGATATATAAAAGTGATTGCATACTACATTGACTTTATACTTTCAAGTGTTTGAACTGCGGCCCAAAACTATATGTCTGTCGTATGAAACAATTTCTATTCGAATTGTGTCTCTTTCATTTGGCCAATATTTTTGTGTCTGTATTCGACAGACTTAAGATCCCTATCTATACTTAGCGCTATCATAGATATAGTCAACAAATATTTTATATCGGTTCCAACCTCCTTTTTTTCATAAAGACATAACATAGAGATCTCATTATTCATATTTTCATGTACTTGAACCTCTCTTGAGATTTTGTGAAGTGTTATGTCATGTGATCTTCTAGATCGCTTGCCTCCTTATTATGATCATTTTGATCATTTGCTCATTTTCTTTATCAAGAATTTTATTTGAAACCGATTTGTCTATACGCTTTAAGCGTACCATAGATTTTGTCCTTCTAGGACTTATTCTAATATGAGCATTTGCAATGAGAATATAGTTACTTTCTTTGGGTCAGCAAATGTGTCTGGCATGCTTTGCATTGCATATGAGTTATCTTTTTATGAACTTCAAGTTTGTATTATCTTATTTGAGAATCTAGATATACAAATGATAATTCATTTCACGTAACTTTTTCTCAATTATTTATCATGTCTCCCCCTCATGTTAGTAAAACTAACTTGCTTCCACAACTTTAGAAATCCACCTTTGTGCGTTATGGTGTTAATTAAAATATACACCGCACATCAATAATAATAGAGTAAAATCCACTTTACCCCCTTAACCCTTAAAAGAAACCCCCTTATGCGATATTTTTTTTTTCGAGAGTTTCTTTTATAAAATAAAGATTTTTTCCTCTCTATCCTTTTAAAGGTGAAATATAATATTTTTCATCCAAACCAATATTTGAATTTCGTCTTTCTTGCTTGTAAAATTTAAGATATTGATTGCTAAAAATTTTTGCAATAAAGAAAAAAATCTTGCATACAAAATTCAGGAAACATGCTGAACGCGCGTACACTATGGATGCTTTAGCATTTCAATTTGAGGGAAAAAAAATACACCAAAATAGTCAATTCTTTGTATTAGATGAAAGAATTGCTGCTATGAGTAGTAATTTATTTATGTATTTTCCTTGTATATTAAAATTATTATACTAAAGCAATTATTAAAATTTACTTATTTTAAAAATATCTTTATTGAACATAAATTATCGTTGATAATGTCACATTTGAAAATTCATTATGGAGGCGTTTTTGCATTATATCGTATCTTAAACTATGCAAAAAGAAGGATAAAGGGAAACTCCATAAATTATATAGATCCTAATAGTTTGTCATCTTGAGCTTTTGGCTATATGAAAGAACTTTGTTATTATAAAAATTATCTATTCAAAAAAAAATATCTTTATTAAAAATATTGTTTCACCGGAAAGTTATTGCACAAGGGGGTTCCCTTTCCCATTCAAAACGTGAGGGGGATATTATTTTCCAACCCTTAAAGATTAAGGGGGTAAAGTGAATTTTACTCATAATAATAAGATGGAATTATTTGGTTCATGACCCTGAACCACTTGTGAGAGAAGAATGTAATATACTTTCATATATAACGTATATCAACTGATTTAGATAATTTGTTCTCATATGCAATAGTTTAGCTAATAAGTGGAGGCACTCAATAAATCATTTTGGTAAACCAACTATGATATAAATCAACTTATCAAGATGAACTGTCTTGAATAGAAAATCTGAAAATTATGCTCTAACTTAAATTATTGAGCAATATACCTCGCAAATATCAGGTTGCGATTAATAAAAATCACACATTTAACCATCTCATGGATGCATCTTATGTGGTATACATGACAGGTGAACGGGCCCATATTCACCTTTGATATTTCCATCATTCATGGGATTCAATCCAATTTTAGCCGGTCTATTAATTAATGAGAACAAGCAACACAAGAGAATTTGTAAAAAAATTTCTAGTTCTTTAATATTTATCCATGTGAATTCTCTTTTATTTTTGTACATCACACTTAAATTAACATGGATAAACTAGTAATGCCAACTAGATAAATTATCAATATTGATAAATTTCAGGTTTATACTATGACGTGTGCAATTATCAATAAACTCCAAGTTTATTATGATATGGGTTTTTTATATCCATAAACTTCTACTTTATTGTGGCATTATTTTATTTGTGTTATACAAACTGGAGAATAAATCGGGTAGCTTTTCACATACATATTATCCCACTACAATTTGTAGTAATAGCAGATATTAAATCTTTCCTTTATTTATAGCCTCAATATAATCAACCGCGTTCACGAATACTTTAGAAACTCAATAAATTTCTTTGAGACTTACTACGACACAATACATTATTGATAATCAATTTTATTTCTCTAAAATAGTGTAATTGGCTCTTCAAGAGCTCTCAATTGATTTTATACTATCACATATTCATCAATATCGATATTGCGAATATATCTCTCAAAGAGAAAGTTATACCATTATGGTCATGGTCAAAATTATATTCAAGACTGTTTCCTGCATTACTGTTGTCCTTTAATAATTATATTGCCATAATATTTTGGCATAGGTACGTGATCAATGACCATTCATGCCATAATAATGAAATTATTTTTTTATTTCATCTCAAACCGCTTTCAAGAAGTTAATGTGGTATATTCACTGCCACTAGCACGTTCATATTCTTTCAAGAATGAATATATATTCGTAAATCACATGGTATCACATTCACATCATGAATGAACCATAATCATCTATATGTGCTTTATAAAATTTCATGTCAAATGGATGAGAAACATTACTTTCACAGAGTGAAGGATTATTTTGAGAATCCTTATTATTCTCATTACCACAATGATGACGATTATAATTTCGTCTATTGCCACGTCCACATCCATTGATACCTTAAACGATAATATTTTGTCTTCTTTTAGACTTATCACATTCTCTTAAGGGAACGAGAATGAAGCAAATTCAATAGGACGGGTATGCACTTTTTTTTGTGCTCACAATCATACATGAACTTGATCATGGCCAGGCATAGGAATTATACCACTTGGGGTGGTTGTAATTTCTTACAAACTCCGTTAGAGTTATAATCAAAATTTATTGTCTTTACCTGTATTTAAAATCAAATTTATAGAATGTCAAAAATTTAAAAAAGAAAAATAAGATAAAATACTAACCTTAAATTCAGAATTTATTTCTGAGGGAAGTTCATGGAATAATTGACAATCATTATGCTCAATATTATGTATAAATTGAGCATCATGCACGTATCCCAAAGCCTACTCAATTGGTTGGAGTCTCGTGCTGATAACGTGTTGTAAAATAATAAAAGAATAAGAAAAGTATTAAAAAAAAAAAAAAAAGAGAATTTTTATTGATTTGGGATCAATTGCAATAGTATATAACCTTCTATTTACTGGGGAAAAATAGAAAAAGAATGAGAAGACGAGAAGATGATCTACATGTTAACACCAGCCATCGGCTAATCATGGGTGACATCTAGAAGCTACTTGCTTCAAATAGTGTCCTTTCAAAACTTTCGCCTTGATCAAATGCATCTACGTGTTGTCCATCTAGAGTGGAAGTAATTAACTTCCAATTACTTGAAGTGTTAAAAGTATATTGTTATGCCTTACTGCTATTTATCTATGTTAAGTGGTATATGTTTATTTCTTTCTTTATTTGTAGTAAATAACATAGGAAATGATTACAGCAGTTATATTTGGTGCTGTTCTAAATGTTCCTTTACGCATATTTCTTTGTCTCATGAAATAAAATAATCATAATGTCGCAGGTTTTTAGGATGATTTTAGTATTAACACTTGCAAAAGCGAATTCTTGTATTGATGCATCTTCCCAAACAAAAAGGCCTCGCAAGGTGAAGTAGTGCTGTGGCCCACGGTGGGCCTGGCCCAGGACCGACCCAGGCCCGCGGTCCTGGTGGGCCTAACGGGCCTGTGGTCTGGTCCCTACCGTGCCTGGACCTCAAATGGTGCAAAGCCTGCGATGGGCCGGTCCCCAAAAAAAAACCCGCCAGGCCCGGGATCGTCTGGCGGGCCTGGTCCGGGCCCAGCGGCTATAGTTTAAAAAAAAAAAATTTTTTTTTTTGAAAATGGCCCAACGGTCAGATTTAAAATCTAGCAGTTGGAGCCTCAATTTGACCGTTTGGGGTTCCAAAATAGCCATTTTGGCCCCCAAACTTTTTATAAATACACTTTTTTATACCC
>MCJB01001918.1:0-26521 GCA_002018475.1 Nicotiana obtusifolia
AATTTCCTTCTACTAGACTATTACAAAATTTATAATTTTACTAACTTTGAATATATTTCAAGGTTTGAAATTTGAATCTAATTATAAATTTTGAAACTAATTGAAACTTTGTAAGAATATTATTGTAACTTCTTTAATTCTAAGTTTTAACTTTGAAACATACTTTTCATTTCAAATATATATATTCAAAGTTAGTAATATTTAGTTGTTATATTTTCAAAAACTTATAATTTCCTTCTACTAGACTATAAAATTTATGATTTTACTAACTTTGTATATATTTCAAGGTTTGAATCTAATTATAAAATTTGAAACTAATTCAAAGTTTGTAAGAATATTATTGTAACTTCTTTAATTTTAAGTTTTAACTTTGAAACATACTTTTCATTTCAAATATATATTCAAAGTTAGTAATATTTAGTTGTTATATTTTCAAAAACTTATAATTTCCTTCTACTAGACTATTACAAAATTTATAATTTTACTAACTTTGAATATATTTCAAGGTTTGAAATTTGAATCTAATTATAAATTTTGAAACTAATTAAAACTTTATAAGAATATTATATAGTAACTTTTTTAATTCTAAAATTCAACTTTGAAACATATTTTTCAATTATTTATAAAGTTAAATAAATGAGTCTAATGGTAATTATTAAAAAAATACAAGAAAAAAGAATAAAACCGGGTGACCGGCCGTACCGGACCGGATAAAACCGGTAGACCGGCCACCGATACCGGTCACGAGCCGGTCGGATGGATTTTAGCCGGTAAGGCCGGACCGGATACGACCGGTTAGGTCCGATTTTGGCCCAGTAATTGTGCCGGACCGAAAAAAAAAATCCGGTCCGTGACCAGACCGGACCGTCTGCGAGCCTTAGTTGCCCCTCACTCACACGTAGCAAATTCCTTCTCATCTTAGTTAGTTAGATTCCTTTTTCTTCTTTTTCCAAACCTAGCTCGTAACCCATCAAATTTAATGCTTTCATCTTCTTTTCCTTCCATTAGTAGTGATGTCGCCTTCTTCATTCTTCTTCTTTATTTTTTCCCACTTCTTTTCCTGTCCATCTTTCTTCCTCCAGTCGCCGGAGAAAATGACCAACAAAAAAATGTGGTCGGAGAAGATGATCGGAATAGCTTCTCAGAGTCCATGAAATCTTCCTCTTTCTTCTTTTTTTTCACCACTTTTTTTCACATTTTTCCCTCCTTTCTTCCTCCACCATTCTAGGATAAGAATAGTGACAGTCAACGGAGAAGATGACCGGAGAGAGACGGTTCGGTCATCTGAGAGTTTTCCGGCAGCTCATAGCCGAGTTTCTTCTTCACCCCACTAAATCTCTTAATATTAAATCTTAGGAAAGGGCAAATTCAATTCCGACAAGAAAGGTTCACCCGAAAAAGAACTTTCCGGCGATCTTGTTAACTCCTTCACTGATGGTAATAGTAGAGGAGAGAAGAAACGGAACGGAAGAAGGAAAAAAATAAAAACGACAGTAAAAAGAATTAATATTTTATGAAAGAATCGCTAATAAAAATAACTTGTAATAAATTTTTTACTTCTCACACTCTTCGAGGGAGTGATTTTCACTCTCTACGACACATCAGTTCAAAAGGTTAATACGTATTATACTTTTAATAAATGTCAGGAGAACATAACACACTCTAATTTTTAAAGGGTGCAACTGAAACTTAGGTACAATCCTAATAGAGAGTAAATTATATTATTTATGAGCCAATATGTGTTTAACTGTGTAAATGTTGTAGTCTGCTGGACCGAGTAAGTTGACTGATTCCTATTCTCCATAGACATAGTGTTAGTTGTAACTTTATACCTTTTAACCGGGTTACTTTTAATGTAAAATCGAATGTTATTTATTTAATTGCATTAACTTGCAATCAATTAACAAGAAACAACTAAAGAACTAGTTCCGCAAGTTAGTTCTGTAGGTTAAATAAAAGTTAAGCAAATATTAAGTTAGTGCGGAAATTTGCAAAATGCCATGCAAGCAGGGCGATTCAATCATATATGTGGTCCAAAGCCAAACATCAATAGGAGTCCTAAGCTTTTTGTTATAGAACATATATATATATATATATATATATATATATAATTAAAATATTTCAAATGCACAATAATAAAAATATAGTACAATCAAATATGATTTAACAAATAGATGTAACTACATATATTTTTGCTGCTTTAATATTCTTGATGCAATGCAAAAAAATTGAGAACAAACAAAAGAGGTCACAATTGTATTTCTGCTCTTTTATTTTATGAATTAATTTATAAAATAGTTACTCATATACTAACACTTGAATTCTAGAAAAGGCCAAACGAGTGTAGAATATTAAAAGTGAATGCACTTTTGCCTAAAAAGGTTATAAAGAGAGAAAAAGAAAGTGGGATCATTATTAGTGACGTTTATATATAAAATAAATAAGGCAAGAAGGCAAATATTTACACTGTTAAATAGGGAGTGAATCCCAAAATACTACTCTCCTCCCCAAAGGTCCCATCTTTTCTTGAAAATTATTTATTTTATTTTAAATTACCTAATATTCTTAAAGAAAAATTTACATATGTAACTACAACTGTTGAAAATTTTTGGGGCCCCCCAAATAGGAGGCCTAAAGCAGCCGCTTCATCTGCTTTACTGTTGGGCCGCCTCTGCGTGCAAGTGCCTAAAACAACAATATCATTTGTTGTAGGCGCATAAAATATCTTCGAGATGAACCATTATTTTGACATAGAGACATTATATAGAAGAGTAGGGGTCTTAATTGTTTTCTCTCAAAGAAGAAGAGAGAAAGAATATCTTTCAAGAAATTCAGACAATACATTCATCGAATACATCGAAAGATAATACACTTATGTGTGTGGAAAAGAGTTTGACATGTGACTTCATCAAAGACATTGGTGATAAATCTGATAGATTAAACACTAGCTACAGCTGTTATATTTGTAGATAGTTCTAGAGGAACCAAAATTAGTTACTTTTAGTTTATTTTTAGCTAATAGAAATAAAACAAGTATTCATAAATTAATTTCTTTTACATAGGATACTTGTATATATACATTGTCTTTGTCCAAAATCAATACACAAAAAATTTCATATTTCTCTTTCTTTAATCTTTCATGGTATCAGAGCATTTCTAGCTTGATTCTTGTCAGGACCCAAAAATCACCAGTCGTGATGACACCTAATTCGACCCGCTAAGTAAGCCAACTAACAGTCAATAAAATTCAAATGAGATTTATAGGAAAACGGTGAAGAATTATTTGAACTTTTATATAGTAACCCAAGGACTAGTAGTACAAATCATGAGCTTCTAATAATTTAAAATTTACAAAGCTGGTACGATTAAGTACATGTTCTGTTTGAAAGCTACATAAACAAATTAGCAAAATCTATAACAACCAAGGACAAGTGGCAGCTTTATCCGGAATGCACTAACATCTTCGGAGTCAGCTCCCGACATCACCCGCAGCTCCGCTCCCAAAATCTGCACGCAAGGTGCAGAAGTGTAGTATGAGCACAACCGACCCTATGTATTCAGTAAGTATATTGTCTAACCTCGTCGAAGTAGTGACAAGGATTTTTCGTTTAAAGAGGTACTCACTCTTATAACCTGTGCAATAGACTAATAGTAGAAGCAGTTATAGAATATAACAGATAAGGGTACCATGAACTACTATGCGAGGCAGTAAACGATTACTAGGAGAAATCTCAATAATAAATTCCTAAGTTTCCTGGTATGAGAAATATATTTAAGATATCAAGTCAAATGGCACGGTAACACCCTTCGTGCTTTTATCTCTTCCTCACCATATATACATAAATATGTATCAAATCAATTAGCACGACAACACACTTCGTGCATTTATTTCATCCTTGCCAAATGTGCATGTAACAGTACCAACCAGATAGAATAATTCACAATATTATGTCCACTAAGTAGAGAGTACCCAGATAGTAACAAATAACAAGTCAGAAACATATGGAAAAATAGAAATAGATGAGATAGAGGGCACCAAAGTAATGACAACATGTATGGTAGAAGCACATAAATTTCACTAACTAACGTAGTGGAAAGCTTAGATGTAAATATAACAAACCAGAAGAAAGAGCTTGATCTTTATAAGCTAACAAGTAAAGGCATGAATGACTAACATGGTATAAGGCTTGTACTAAAGGGCAATAAAATAGTTACGACATTTATGTAAATATAACAGCAGGAAGTAGGCATGACATTTGCAAGTTAAGCAAGTAGAAGCCATGGGCAACACAACAACATTTGACATAGAGAACAAAAGACAGGACCATATTGACAAGTCACATAAGAAACATAGGTACGACAATGACTGCTCAATGTAAAGGCATGATCGTATATACGAGGAAATGATATCACAACATAATGCATGTTCATCGTCCTCGCCTGCACAGAAACACCCATCGTGCTATGAACTCGTGATAATATAAAAGCATGATAATATAAATGAAATGGCATGACAACACCCTTCGTACTTTTACTCTCAAATAAAATGGTACGGCATCACCCTTCGTGCTTTACACTTTCCTTCATATGATAAAATATATGAAAAGGCACGGCAACACCCTTCGTGCTTTACACTCTCCCTCACATGATAATATATATACAATGGCACAGCATCACCCTTCGTGCTTTACACTCTCCCTCACATGATAATATATATACTATGGCACAATATCACCCTTCGTGTTTTACACTCTTCCTCACTGAGCACATGTATATCAATAACAAGCAAGGCAGGAAGCATAAATAACATTAAGGACTGGTTAAACGAATGTTCCAAATGAATCTCAATCATAACCTTCAAGCTAACAATAATTCAATAATGCTCAAGAAACTTATTATTCAAGTCTTTCAACAATTCTCAAAATGATCTACAATTCAAGTATAGAATCTAATATCTCAAGAGTAACGGTCATAGCAATGTATTATTGATTAAGCATAATGATGATCAAATTAGACACATCAATATTTCTCAACATTCTGTCAAATTTTAATCAGGTTATAATAAACTAAATCATGGTTTCTAACATTTAATTGTATATTCTTAGTATCTATAACTCAAGTAAGATATGAATCAAGAAGGTCACGTAATTCTACAAGGCAATATTTATAGCATAATTTACCCCTTAATATGATTAACCCTAGTACATGCATATATGCTCGTCACCTCATATTGTATCACCCCCCCTATATAGCAAATAATGTCAAATAGTAGGAAAAATTTTCTCAACAAGGTTACACAAAACACTTACCTCAATTCGGCCAACTAAATACTCAATTTAGCTTCTCCCTTTACAAATTCATCTCCGCCTAGCCCAATGTAGCCAAAGACGACTTAAATACATCACAAAATGCAAGAGAAAATAATTCAATTAATAAAGCTATGACATTTATCCAATTTCTAAAAAGTCAACAAAAGTCAACCCGGACTCGCCCGGTCCAAAACTGGTTCCAAGGGTAGGTCTTGACCACCCATAGCCCCACGAGTCCATATATGTATTTTGTTTTCAAATTCGAGTCCTATTCAACTTTCAAATCCCAAATTTATATTTTTCAAAACTTAGACAAAATCCCTAAATTTTTTCCCTAGATTCTCATGAATTTGATCTTAAATCTAATGTATAATCATAAATATAATCGAAAATTGATTAGAGGTGCTTACCCAATAGTTTGGTATGAAAATCCCTCCACAAAATCGCCTCCCATTGAGGCTAGGGTTCAAAATATAACAAAATGAAGCTAAGTCTCGGAATTACCTAGATATATACAGGCTGCAGATGTCGCATTTGCGACATGGAGTTCACATTTATGAAACCCACAAAAGCGAACAGGGAGGTTTCTGCTAAGGTCGCATTTACGACCCAATTCTTCGCAAAAGCGAAGGCAGTTGCCTCGCAAAAGCAAAGACAGTTGCCTCGCATAAGCGAACAGCCACTCTTCGCAAATGCGAGGGATTTCTTCGCAAATGCAAATTTCTCCCCAGCTGCCCAGTTTCGCAAATGCGAGGCCACTTTGCAATTGCAATAGTCGCATTTGCGACAAAAACATCGCAAATGCAACACCAGCACTCAAAATCATATAAAATTGTTCCGAAACAAATCTGAAACTCACACGAGCCCCCAAGGCTCCAAATCGAACACCCACATCAGTCCAAAAACACAACAAGAAATCGCTCGCGCGATCAATAGATCAAAATAACCTCTAAAAGCATGAATCGGATGCCAAAACGCATGAGGATCGTAACAAACATTAAGAACTTCTAGAATCACAACCAAGCGTCCGATCCATATGAAATCAACTCCAAATGACGTCAAATTTTGCAAGCAAGTTCCATATGATGAAACGGACCTACTCGAGGCTCCAACTCATGCATAACCCTCGAAACGACGAATCCCAGCTCAAATCAAAATCCACAAACTTTGAACTTTCAACTTCCAAAACTCGCGTCGAATCCTTCTAGAAATATCCAAATGCAAATCCGGACACATGCCCGAGTCTAAAATCACCATCCGGACTTAACAGAACCATCAAAACTCAAATTTGAGGTCAAATGCTAAAAAGTCAAACGTGGTCAACTCTTCCAACTTAAACCTTAAATCTTGAGGTTCATTCTTCCAAATCGATTTCGAATAACTTGAAACAAAATCGATGATTCACATAAGTCATAATACATCGTGCGGAGGTTCTTATGCCCTCTAACTGCCGAGCAAGGTGAAAATGCTCCAAATTACCAGTCGGATCGTTACAATTTTGGGAAAATCTGAAATCATCTTCCTCAATCATCTATGTTCTTCATCATGCCTGGTTCTACTGAAACTTCTCTGGGTCGAAGTTCAACTGGAAATGGGGTCAATTTGGACCTTAATCATTCCTATTTCCTTCACTTTTCTGATGCACCAAGAATGAGACTTGTCAATGCTGTCTTCGATGGAAAAGGCTTTCAAGGATGGAAGAGATCTATCCTTATAGCTCTTTTGGCAAAGAACAAAGTGGGATTTATCAATGGAATAGTTTCATCTCCCCCTGTTACTTCCAAGGGTTATCAACCATGATCCAGATGCAATGATATGGTTACTTCTTGGTTGTTAAATTCCTTATCCAAACACATTGGAGACAGTGCCATATTCTCTAACTTAGTGAGAGAACTCTGTATCAACTTGGAGCACAAATTTAGCCAATCCAATGGTTCAAAATTATAACATATACAGAAGAAATTATCAGGATTAACTCAGGGAACATATGACATAGCAAGTTACTTCACAAAGCTCAAGAGACTATGGGATGAATTGGACGCACTAAATTCTAAAGTAAAGTGCACCTGTACTTGCATTTGTGAAAGTAAGAATATGCTGGAAAAGTCACAAGAGGATGAAAGGCTTATTCAATTCCTCATGGGACTTAATGAAACCTATGAACATGCAAAGGAGAAACATTCTAATGATGAATCCCTTACCTAATATCAATCATGCCTATTCACTGGTACTATAGGATGAAAATCAGAGAGAGGTATATGCTAATCCTTTCATATTTACTGATTCTTCATCCTTCATAGTGGGAAATCAAGCAAATTTCCTTAGTCAAGTGAACTACTCACAGAGGAATGGAAAACAAAAAGCTTCAAGACAATTTCAAAGGAACAACAATGGTAAGCCAAGATCTGGATAAGCACCAAAAAATCATCACTTATTAAAGTAAAGAAGACTAGTTTTAATCCTAATTTCTCTTGTACTTGTTGGAAGATAGGACACACACTGGCAGATTGTTATAGAATCAGAGGATTCTTGGATGATTTTGAATTCACAAATGGAAAAACAGGACAAGGTGCAATTAGAAGAAATGGTGCTATTTCACGGGAACATGGAGAAGACAATAGCAACCCCCATGAGGTGGTGAATCAAAATCAATCAAAAGATCAGTTTTCTCAATTGGTCTAGCTGATTAAGCAAGTCAAAATTGCAGATGCAGGAAACTCAAACTCAGAAACTAATGCAAATTCTATGGCTGGTACTATTATCAAAAACTCTGGATCATGTTTCTCAATTTTTAATTCAATTACATGGGTCACACATGGATCATAGATTCAGGGGCATCAGAACACGTGTTTTGATTCAAATGCTTTCATTTCTTTTTTAACGACCCGGCCGGTTGTTTTGAGTGTATTAGCCCCGATCCCCTATTTATTGTTCCCTCTATTTATTCTGCGGTTGTGTAAGTTTTCGGGATGTTTTGGTTTTGGTATCGGGTGTAGTTTCGGAGTGAAACGGGACACATAGTCCCTGAATTGAAAGTTTAAGTCGGGTGAGTTTTGGTATCCTTGTATGAAGAAGACTCTAAAATGGATTTTAACGGTTTCAATAGCTCCGTAGAGTGATTTTGGTCTTAGGAGCGTGTCTGGATGTTGATTTGGAGGTCCGTAGGTCATTTTGGCGTTACTTGGCGAAAGTTGAAAAGTTGGAAGATTTAAGAAAGTTTGACCGGGAGTGAACTTTTTGATATCGGGGTTGGATTCCGATTCTAAAAGTTGGAATAGGTCCGTAATGTCGATTATGACTTGTGTGCAAAATTTGAGGTCAATCGAACTTGATTTGATAAGGTTCGGCATCAAATGTAGATTTTTTTTATTTTTTATTTTAATAACAAATTACCTCACTGCATTATACCACTGTACACTATTATCCCACCTCCAGAATGAGCATGATAACACGCTAATACCACTGGATAGTGTTCTAACAGTGCACAGATTCTAATGCAGTAGGGCTAATTTTCATATATATAATAGTAGAAAATACAATGATGGAGGGGGGCGTCGACCTGACCTCCATATAAGAAAGGTGTACATCCTTAGTCACCCACATGTGGTGACCAACTGTACCTAGATAGATATGGTGAGTTAGACCTATAGTGATGTAATGACTGTCAATCTTATAACATGGATCGACAATCATATGTACAAAAACAGTGAGTATTGAGTCTAGGTCAAATGTACAAAATTTAGATGTTCCTAGTTCTATTAAAAGGGTGATTTGAAGTAGAGTCCATCTTATAAAATTGATTCTACTTCTAACAAAATACAGAGATTTTTCAAAAAGTGTGCTATATAACAAAGGATAGTATTCTTCAATTTTGCTTTGACTATGACTAGGAAAGCAAAATTGAAGATTACTAGTATAGTGCATCCATGTAGTTGTGGATTGGTGGTGATGTTTCCTGCTTTTGATTCTGATTTTACTCTTGCTGCTGGTGGAGTTTCCATATTGCATCAACAATTTATGCTTGTGTAAACTGCTATTGCTGAGAGATATGCTTCTTCTTTGTAGTTGACAGTGATGTTTCCTTGGCTTTACTGAAAGATATCTGTCTCCTTTTGGGCTCATGTGTTGTTGATTGACTGACTGGTATGTTGTTTCCGAGGCTTGGTATAACTGCTTCTCCTGGTGGTTGAGCTTGTGTTGTGTTGGAGCTGCTGAAAAGTATCCATTGTGTTGCTTTTTTCTATTATTATTGCACCATTTTGCATCCCAGTGTGCAATCATGTTTGCCTCCAATGTTCTGCTTCCCATCGGCCTTTGCTCCTGCAAAATCAAAAGAGAAAGTCAGCTGGTGTAGCTTGTGTGGCTGGTGCAATCCCATAAGTTTGTGGCAATGTTTTCTGTGGGATTGCATCATTAAACGAAGTGTTGTGGTGTTTGTCAACTGCTTGTTCATTTCAGCTTTAAATCTACATTGAATATTTCTTTGTTCCTGCAAAAAGAGCAGATCGGTTATGTGGGAATAGGAGGAGGGGAATTGCTGCAAAAGCAGCAGTTACAGCTGCATGTTATCCAGGCTTTGTAGGCATGGAATCATTGTATGATCATGTCCTGGAAGAAACCTATCTTTGCTCTTGATGTTTTTGCAGCATTGTATATGTTTAGCAGTCAATTGGGTGGGCCACTGTTCCTGCATATTAGCAGTGAGGTTATGGAAAAATAGGGAAGAGGGAAGTGGTGCAGAATTCTACTGAATATCAAATGAGGTGTCCATTAGTTGTTGGTTTGTGTTCGGAATCACTGGTGCTAATGTTGACTTGGTGTAGCTTGACGAGCATGACGAGCATCTGATTGCAAAGCACATAAAAGGAGGTATCATTAGCAAAGCAATATGGAGAGGAGATAAGAGAGTTATCCTTATATCGGCACTGCTAGTCATTGCTTCTGTCTCAACTGTTGTTGCTAGAATGATGTGGCAGCTTCTCAGAGAGTATGACATATCATTGACCAAATCGTATTGCGAACTCATTGAAGCGCAGTCAATAGCACAGAAGATGAAGTGCGGTCACAGAATCATTCCTGGCAGACTACTAGTGAAAATAGCATTCCTGGTGATGCTATTGATGATGCTATTGATGCTATTGATGTCTTCGATACTGTCGTGTCTGTTCTGTATCTCATTTTGCATCTGTGTTCTTGGATGGTATGTCACTGCCATCGCTACTTCCACTGACATGCTGCAAGTGTGCAATTTTCCTCCTAAGCAACGATAAATCCACTGTGAAGGCCAAGATATTTCAGATGTGCTTTTGCATTCATCACATTGGGCAGTCCAGAGTTCCTGCGACATTATCAGGAATACTACAGAAGATAAAAACAGCAGCAAATGTTGATTGAGTAGCATATCCTAAGTGTGTCCTGCACTACTGAATGATGTGAGATGCTGCTGCTGCTCAGTGCTTTTCCAGTTATTATCACTGCTATTCTTTCTGTTGTGAAGTTGGCACTGCATCTGTGTCATTGTTTTAGGTTGCTGCACTGGTTTGAGTATTGATGATTGCTGAGAATTCTTCTGTGCTCTGCTGGCTTTCTGTTGAATCTGCACCAGTGTGTTGCTAATGATCTCCAAGTATCTGTTGCGATGCCCATACACATGTGACATTAATCCTGCAAAACTATCAAAGGAGTTATGGGAACACAGTGTAGTAACCACTGGATTTAAGTGTCCAATGTCACTAGCTTTTCCTGGATCCATAGCAATGTAATAGGCTGCTTTTTGTACCTGCAAGATCAGTAAAAGACCTATGGCAAAATATAAGGAAAGGGGGTGTTGTGACTGAAGGGATTGCATCATATTTTCCTCCAATTTTTTAATATCATTGCTTTTGGTATTAATTATGCTAGGTGTTCTATTCTGTGATAGAGCAATAGTGATGTCTTCCAAACCTAAACTAACTATCTGTGAGTGCTTGGACAACATAAAGATCTTGATTATTATGAATCAGATGAGGTGGGAAGGATCATATATGGTGGGCACCTAATCTGTTTTGATTTCCTATGTCTGAAGGCTGGGTAACCATTGAGATCAAGGTGTAACTGTCCCCTCACTTGCACTGGCAGGTGCAGTTGGTCAGAGTAGTGTGTAGTGTCATTTAGATCATGGCTTAGCTTGGAGAGTGTATCAGCCGGACAGTTAGCTTCCCTCAGTACATGAGTGCATTCAAACTCTTGACATTGTTGGATCAGTCTGGTTATTTGGGTAACTAACATAGTAATGGTCCATGGGGGTGTTGACCTACCCGTTAACCATTGTACCAGCAGTCTGGAATCACTCTCAAGGTGAAGCTTGGTGTACCCATTGTCAATACACCATTGTATACCTATGTGTGCTGCCTCAGTTTCTGCCTGATTATTAGTACCTTCCCCTACTGGGCTTGATATTGCATGAACAAAGTTTCCATGATGATTTCTAATGATGATGCCCGCCCCTATCTTTCCCGAATTACCCAATGCACTACCATCAGTAGTGATCTTTACAAAGCTCAGTTTTGGCTTTTTCCAGACAACTTGTTGCACTGTAAACTGATGTCTTAGATTCTCAATAAACGGGTAGACATCCATCCAGTTGACTGGCCAATTAATGTTCGGCTAGGATGTTCTGAGCAACATTTGGAAATCCGAATTAATAGAGTATAGAGTTCTTGTCACAGAGGAGGATTTGCCTCCATATTTGACTGCACATCTATTTTTCCACAGGTTCCATGTTATTATAGTTNGTTTGCCTCCAATGTTCTGCTTCCCATCGGCCTTTGCTCCTGCAAAATCAAAAGAGAAATCAGCTGGTGTAGCTTGTGTGGCTGGTGCAATCCCATAAGTTTGTGGCTGTTTTCTGTGGGATTGCATCATTAAACGAAGTGTTGTGGTGTTTGTCAACTGCTTGTTCATTTCAGCTTTAAATCTACACTGAATATTTCTTTGTTCCTGCAAAAAGAGCAGATCGGTTATGGGGGAATAGGAGGAGGGGAATTGCTGCAAAAGTAGCAGTTGTAGCTGCATGTTATCCAGGCTTTGTAGGCATGGAATCATTGTATGATCATGTCCTGGAAGAAACCTATCTTTTCTCTTGATGTTTTTGCAGCATTGTATATGTTTTGCAGTTAATTGGGTGGGCCACTGTTCCTGCATATTAGCAGTGAGGTTATGGAAAAATAGGGAAGAGGGAAGTGGTGCAGAATTCTACTGAATATCAAATGAGGTGTCCATTAGTTGTTGGTTTGTGCTCGGAATCACTGATGCTAATGTTGACTTGGTGTAGCTTGACGAGCATGACAAGCATCTGATTGCAAAGCACATAAAAGGAGGTATCATTAGCAAAGCAATATGGAGAGGAGATAAGATAGTTATCCTTATATCGGCATTGCTAGTCATTGCTTCTGTCTCAACTGTTGTTGCTAGAATGATGTGGCAGCTTCTGAGAGAGTATGTACATATCATTGATGCAAATTGTGTTGCGAATTGATGTAGCAATCTGCAGTTGAAGTTTGCACTGGAAGTTATGCTTTGTGTGTGTGCATTCTTGTTGTCATTGCTGGTAGCACTACTGGTGTTTATTGCATTCCTGGTGATGCTATTGATGATGCTATTGATGCTATTGGTGTCTTCGATGCTGTCGTGTCTGTTCTGGATCTCATTTTGCATCTGTGTTCTTGGATGGTATGTCACTGCCATCGCTACTGCCACTGACATGCTGCAAGTGTGCAGTTTTCCTCCTAAGCAACGATAAATCCACTGTGAAGGCCAAGATATTTCAGATGTGCTTTTGCATTCATCACATTGGGCAGTCCAGAGTTTCTGCCACATTATCAGGAATACTACAGAAGGAAAAAACAGCAGCAAATGTTGATTGAGTAGCATATCCTGAGTGTGTCCTGCACTACTGAATGATGTGAGATGCTGCTACTGCTCAGTGCTTTTCCAGTTATTATCACTGCTATTCTTTCTGTTGTGAAGTTGGCACTACATCTGTGTCATTGTTTTAGGTTGCTGCACTGGTTTGAGTATTGATGATTGCTGAGAATTCTTATGTGCTCTGCTGGCTTTCTGTTGAATATGCACCAGTGTGTTGCTAATGATCTCCAAGTATCTGTTGCGATGCCCATACACCTGTGACATTAATCCTGCAAAACTATCAAAGGAGTTATGGGAACACAGTGTAGTAACCACTGGATTTAAGTGTCCAATGTTACTAGCTTTTCCTGGATCCATAGCAATGTAATAGGCTGCTTTTTGTACCTGCAAGATCAGTAAAAGACCTATGGAAAAATATAAGGAAAGGGGGTGTTGTGACTGAAGGGATTGCATCACATTTTCCTCCAATTTTCTAATATCATTGCTTTTGGTATTAATTCTGCTAGGTGGTCTATTTTGTGATAGAGCAATAGTGATGTCTTCCAAACCTAAACTAACTATCTGTGAGTGCTTGGACAACATAAAGATCTTGATTGTTATGAATCAGATGAGGTGGGAAGGATCAGATATGGTGGGCACCTAATTTGTTTTGATTTCCTATGTCTGAAGGCTGGGTAACCATTGAGATCAAGGGCACCTAAAAGTTTATAAGTTCATTAGGTTTGAATTAAGGTGTGATTCATGTTTTGATGTTGTTAGAGGTGATTTGAGGCCTCGACTAAGTTTTTATCCTAGTTTAGGGCTTTTTGGTATATTTGGTTGAGGTCCCGAGGGCCTTGGGGGGGAATTCGGATCGATATCGGATCAATAGTTAGACTTGTGCTTTTTTTGAAAAATCACAACTTCTGGTGTCATTGCACCTGCAGAGGTTATTACCGCAAGTGTGGACCCACATGTGCGAGTGAGGGAAACCAGAGGCAGAGAAGGCAGCCCAGGCCAGGTCTCAAAGGTGCAGAAAAGGTTCCACAGAAGCGGCATCTCTTCTGCAGTGAGGAGATGCGCAGGTGCGACACATTTTGTCACAGGCGCGCACGCGCAGGTGCGGCCCTTAGCTCACAGAAGCGGATTATGTGGAATTATGTGAAATTCGCACCTTGCATGATTTTTCCATAGATGCGGAGCCGCAGGTGTGGCAGTAAGGTCGCAGGTGGGACATAACTAGGTAGAAAAGAGGATTTTTCGAGGGTTTGCTTCATTTTTATTTTTGGGACTTTGAGAGATCGGATTAAGGCGAGATTGTGAGGGATTTTCAGAGGAAGCATTTGGGTAAGGACTCTTGACTCGTTTTTGATTAATTCCCATGAACTGTTAATTATACCTTTTAATTATGGTTTTGGAGTTTAAAATTGGGGAATAATTTAGAAGTTCTTAGACCAAGTTTTTGGGTTTTGAAAGCCTAAATGAGGCCAAATTTGGATAATTCTTGTATGCTTGTACTCGATATCGATGGGTGCTCGGATTTTATGATTTGGGTCGAATTCCGAGACGTGGGCCCGAGTCGACATTTTGTAGCGATTTTTCAATTCTTAGCTAAGATCATTATTTTATTATTTAAAATACTTTCCTATATTTATATTTATAGTATGAAATTATTTTGGCTAAATTCGAACTGTTTGGAGTTGGAAAATCGAGGGAAAGGCCTTCTAATTGATTGATTGAGCGTGGTTTGAGGTAAGTGACTTGTCTAACCTTGTGTGGGGGAAATTCCCCTTAGGATCTGGTATTTTGGTAAAAATTTGTGATATGTGAAGGCCGTGTACGCAAGGTGACGAGTGCGTACACAAGCTAAATATTGAAATGCTGGTTTTTACTATGTAGTTTCCTTTTCATACCTTAATTGAGTTACTTTAGCACGTTATAGTCAGCATGCTTAGCCTAATTTCACATGTATACTTATCTTATCTACTATTTGCAACATGTATCACATGTTTAGTTGAATTACTCGCTTTTCTTGATTTCCATATTTATTACTTAACTGTGAAAATTCTTTACTTGAAATTGCTATCTTTGGAATATCAGTTATTCAGTTGTTGTGTTTTTGGCTTTTGTGATTTTGTTGAGGTGATTGTTTGGTTGTTGCACGAGGTTTTTGCCATGCGGTTGTTATTGTTGCACGATGTTTCTGCCTTTCTGTTGTGATTATTTATTCTCATGCGGTGGTATAAGGTTTGGGTGTTGAAACGCATGCAATGAGATAAGGTGGGCTTGATATGTGTAGGTAGTTGGGGAACTACTAGAAGCCATGCGGTGTGATATGGTTTGCCAAAACGCGGGATGCTATGTCAGAAAAATAATTTTAAAAAATTAAATATAAAGGCTCCCGCGGTGATATAAGAAAATAATGTGATTTGTTTTTACGATTTGGGACTACGAGGAGGTACCTGGGGAGTGCCTCTGTTGATAGTCTTTATTTGCTATATTATTTGGTTCTTGTTTTCCTAACATGCAAAATTCTAGTTTTCCTTTCGTGTTGTATTAGCTTTCCTTAATTCCTTGTTGTTATTTCTCGTAAATTCTTTATTGTTCACTTCCCTTACATTTTCACTATATCATATTATCTCTGTCTTATTTCTTATTTTCTCCAGTAGGGCCTTGACCCGACCTCGTCACTACTCTACCTAGGTTACACTTGGCACTTACTGGGTACCGTTGTGGTGTACTCATACTACGCTTCTATACATATTTTGTGCAGATCGAGGTACATCCTATCAGCCTCGGTAGTAGTATGTTATGTTGCTGCGTGGAGACTTCAAGGTACACCTGCCCGCGTCCGCAGGCATCAGAGTTTCCTTCTACCCCTTTTTCCTAATTTCTTTATGTTTTGATAGACAATGATGTATAGGATTGTTCAGTATTGTATCTAGAGCTTGTGATTAATATCTCACCGGGTTTTGGGAAAATTGTACGTATTGAGCTTATAGTCTATTGGTAATATTGTTGAAGTTTTGAAATTTTAAGTTTTTATTTGATGTTTCCGCGTATTGTTAGGATTACCTAGTCTTAGAGACTAGATGCCGTCACGACATCCTACTGAGGGGATTTGAGGTCGTGACATCCTTGTCTCCTCTAGTTGTTTCTTTAGATATAAATCTTCCTAACTCTTTTAAAGTAACTATTACTCACATAGGGAGGATTTATTCTACCATTTTGTCTTAGAAAATGTGCTTCATGTTCCTAGTTTCAGGTACAACTTGTTATCAGTTAATAGGTTTTGTTCATAAATCTTTTGCATTATCTCATTTTCTTCTGGGAAATGTATGTTGTAGGCCTCTTTAATGAAGAACACTCAAGTTTTTTTTTAAGCAAGAGAGGGACTATATCTATTGGAGCTTAATTCGGTCAACATTAAGGATAAGTTTGAAGAATTTGTAGTTTCGTCTTCAATACAAAAGGTTATTAATCAAGTTCCTGTATCTTTTCCTTTTTCTGCAAGTGCAATCTCTGATGTAAACCTATGGCACTTTAGATTGGGGCATTTGCCTTTTTCATCAATGAAATATCTTGATTTTATTTCTTTTCCTTCTAATACTGAATGTTTCTATTAATTTGTCCCAAAGCTTGGAAAACTAAAAGTCTTTTTCCTTTAAGTGAGATTAAATCAAAGATAGCATTTGAATTAATTCATGTGGATACATTGGACCCTATAGAGTTACTACAGATAATAGTTTCAAGTATTTTTTAACTCTGGTAGATGATTATAGTAGAGGAACTTGGACTTTCTTTTAAGACCCAAGAGTAATGCCTTTGGAGTCTTGAAATTTTTTTTAACTATGGTTAGAAGGCAGTTTGGTGTTAAAGTGCAAAGGTTGAGATCAAGTAATGCCTTTGAACTTGGAAAATGGACTCAAGAATCTGATTTTCTTCATTCTCAAGGAATTCGTCACCAAAACTCTTGTGTGGCTACACCTCAACAAAATGGGATTGTTGAGAGAAAACATAGTTGGAAATTTCTCGGGCACAAATATTACAATCCAAAGATCATATTGCTTATTGGGGTGAATGTTTGTTGACTGATACTCACTTGATCAACAGACTGCCTTCTAAGGTACTTAAATGAAAGACACCTTATTCTATTCTTTTCAACCAATCACTTGATTATGCTATCTCAAGGCCTTTCGTTGTTTATGTTTTGCTTCTACTCCATCTAATGAAAGGAGCAAATTTGATCTAAAAGCCAAAGCCTGTATTTTCTTGGGATGCCCTTTGGGACAGAAGGGGTATAAACTATTGGAATTGGATTCCAAAAGAATCATTGTGTCCAGAGATGTTCATTGTTATGAAAACAAGTACCCCTTTGCATCTAATCCTTCACCTCCAGATACTACTTTTTCCATGTCTTCTCCCTAAGATACTGCTTTTCCTAATAATATTTATCTCCCTTCACCTACAATCCACTCACCACACCATTAGATTTCAACGATAACCTGTATTGCTTCTAATACTCCTTCTTCACCAATTTCCACTAGGTTTGATTCATCACCAATTCACCCTTCACCTACGTCCATTGTCTCTAATCAACACAACACACCGATGCTTAGAAGATCATCTAGAGAGTCAAAATTGTCAAGTCATCTTAGTGATTATGTGTGCAATAATATTTTTCTCACGGACCTAGCTACCTCTTGCTTTGCTCACCTCCTAAACTTGAAGTGTATTCTTATGGGGCTTTATCAACTCAGTATTAGCATGTCATGCATTCAATCTCCGAAATTTCAGAACCTACTGATTCGCTCAAATTACACCTTAATAATAGTGTAAGCGATCGATGTCAAATATAGTAACCCAACAAGGTTGGGGTCGAATCCCACAGGGAATAGGCGTGAAACTATTGTCCAATTAATGTAATACTTTACTAAGTCGTAATTCTATCAAGTGCGCCAAATAAAATAAATAAGTGTTGAATATATAAGGAAAGCGAAAATTGAAAACTAATGTTTGTAGTATGAATGTGAGAACTATGAATTTGAGAAACCAAGGTTGTGCCCCCTTTAATGTAGTAGACTGTTCTTGATATTAATATTGAATTCCTTTCTTGATATGCAATTGATATTTAATTTACTACCCAATATTTTCCAATATTTAGATAATGTATCCTCTCTATGATTCTCCCGAATTCAAAAGAGTCAATCTTAAGAACAACCAATTATGCGCCAAGTTAAAACCTACTTATTCCTAAGAGATTTTCTTAAACAAGGTTTAAAGCCTTGAGTTCTTGTTATTTATTTCGACCAAACTCTATCTCACTTTCCCAAGATAAGTTAGAGTCAATTGGCATTCGTTAATATTTGCAACCACTAACGATTAATTGAAGAACAAGAAATAAATAAATATCAAGATTCCTTTGGAATCGAATTCAATATCAAAATCTCAACACATTCTACCCATCTAGGGTTCACAACCTCAGTGTTTGAGTTTAGCTACACATACTGATAATTAAAGAACAAGGAAGAATAATTGATGTCATCTTACAAAAATAGAAGGTTTTCAATCACCAAAGCTTCTAAGAATTCAAAAATACTCAAGTGCCGTACTTTGTACTCTAAGTTCTGACAAGACTACCTTTACAAAACCCTATAAAACCTATTTATAGAGGCCCAAAACCCGAGGCGAATGTCGGTCAGCTTTGCCCTCGTTGAAATAATGCGAACCGCATTTCTGTCGCAGAATAGGAATGTGGTTCGCAAATCATCATCACCCGTCACAAATCACACCAGACAGTTTTGCTCTCATCGCATCTTGGTTTGCGGTTCGCATTTTGAATTTGCGATCGCAGAATGCGATCGCATTCTTCACACTAACTTCCCCCCAGAACTCTGTTCATGTTTGCGATTTTATTAGGCCAATTCGCGGTCACATTCCTGTTTTGCGGTCAGATTTGCGACCGTATTCTCGACATGAAGATTGGCCTAAAGTTCTGTCTTCGTCTGCGATCTACTTGTAGCATATGCGATTCGCATGTCCATTCTGCGACCGCATTTTTACATATGCGATGCTTTTAACCTCTTTTTTTGTCTTCAGCTAACTTTTTGCACTCTTTTCTGTTCTTCAGGGTCTTGACACTTGTTATTCTGCAAATACACTAAAATTACATAAGTATCATGAGAATTAACAAGTAAAACAAGTAGACTTTAAGCAAATAGTATCAAAATGTGCCGAAATTACCCGGCATATTAACACCCCCAACTTAAACTCTTGCTTGTCCTCAAGCAACTCAAATGATACTCTCCTAATCTAGACTCTACTTAGCAAACATGAAGCAATACTGACCATGGACGGTGGTTGTTGTTAGTATCTCAAGTATAACTCTTTAAGCCCTGTAACCCCCTTGAATCATTAATAAGTTCAAAGACAACCAATCAATTAGTGAACTTTGAGCTTCAACAAAGTAACTAAATGCTACCTTCAGCCGAATACACTTATGCCTTACCCAAAGCTCAACTTACTGTCAACCTAGCAGTGTGTGTGCCCTCACTGGAAAGAAAGTCCCACTCTCACACAATTCATCATAGAAATACAAAGGGACTTAAATGCAAGTACACTCACTCTTAGAACAAAATTTCAAGTGTCACCCCATGCCACACCATAGGCTTGCCCTTATTTTAATTCATCGCCTAGTTATCAGAACACTCGGTTGGAGATCACATAAGGACTTTGTAAGCTTGTAATGTCGGTTTAAGGAAGGGTAGGATATATATTTAGATAATAGTGGCTACTTCCTCCTTGAACACTAATTACACGCTTCTTTATTTTAACCTTTTGTTTCTTTTTGACCCCATGGCCTCAACGGCCTTACGTTACCGCATTAGACCCCACTTTGCACAACTCTTTATTTGATTCTCAAGCTCCCTTTTTGCCCTTACATAACTCACTTTTTATGACAACACACATATTTTTTTTCTGTTTTTCTTTTTCTTTTTCTCCTTTTTTTTCTTTTTGTTTTTGGAGCTTTCATAAATTCACATGAACTTTTGAGGTACGGGATCCCAGTCTCATTTCACAACCTTGCCCATTTTCATGTTGACCCACACCCCCAACTTAAACTTTTAGCAATGTTCTCAATGTTCAAGGAGGAACGGGTTTAAAAGAGATCATATTTTACGAATGGGATAGGTTTGTAATGCGGAGGCCAAGGAAAAGGCTACAAGGCTCAAATAGGGTACTAGTGATATTCATTATGCACAGGTAAGCTGAAAAGGCTAGAAAGGTTTCATCAATAATCTAAGAAAGCCTAAGATCATTTCTCTAACTCAGTGTACGTATGATAGGCAACGAAAAACCAACTGGGCAAGTTCTAGGTGGCCGCAGTGAACACAAGAATTATCAAAACAAGGAGCTCGCACATATTGGCACACAAACTGTTTAGTTAACATAGTTTATAGCTTAAGAGTTCACATTTAGTCACTCGAGGCTTTCCTCGTGTACACATACACGATTCTAAGTAAACCTAGAGTTACCAAGTGAGCCTCAAATTCACATAACTGATTTGTTACAAGGGTTTACTCACACAAGTTTACATACTTGATACTCAACAAACATACCATCCTGCTCAATATACTTCATATTCATAGGCCCGGTTCTACTATTACACCCTTGAAAAAGAACCCGGCAGAAGAAAAAACAAAGGGCTTTTATTGCTAACTATTTAATTATAACAGCATATATACATAAATCATGAATCATTGTATATAATATACAGTTATCCAATGTCACTTAACATGCCCAAAAATAAATCAAATATACAGACAAAACAAGGATATAAGGCTACCACCCCCAACTTAAAGACATGCATTGTCCCTAATGCATAAAAAGAATTATAAAGGACAAGGGGCTCCCTGGTGGCGCAATTGCACGAAGAGATGCAGTAGCCTAGGTCTCTGTCGGAGCTGGAGGAGAAGTGTGGGTCTGGTCCGGAGCCGGTGGTGGAGCCGCTGAGCTGCTAGCTTCTCCCGTTGGTGGCCATCTCCTGGCAGCCTTATCTGCTAATGATCGCTCAATGGCCTTCTCGATGTCGGCTTGCTCTTGTTCCTCCTCCGCCGTAGGCACAACAATTTCTTTTCCTTTTGGCTTAGGGGTTGCACCCTCATCGAGCTCTAAACTGGCCTCCTCTAATTCGTCCCCTTCGAATTCTGATGACCCCTCCGATGCCTCGTCATTAGTAGAATCAACCTGGACTGTAGGGGCCGCAGACTGAGACACTTTAGCAGACGAAGCTGTGATGTCTGCCATTAGTGTCGTGAAGTCCAGGCCCAAGTCAGCACGGCCAGCACCCTGGTCACCCTCGTTGGGGAGGAGAGATGATATGTCGAACTCCAGATTTTTCATCTTCTGGAGGTCGGTCTTCATTAATTGTACTTCCTCCCGTAGTTGGGGCAAACCCCTCACCTCACCTCTTTCAATTTTTTCGACCCTCGACTCAAGCTTGGTCAACCTCTCTCCGAACGCTAATTGCTGTTGTTGCAGCGGAGTCAAGGCCTGTTTAATCAGTGAGGGCAATGTATTCAAGAGTTGGTCTACTTTAGAATTTGCTTGATGAGCAAGTAGACCGAGTCTTGAAATGGCTGGCATGTGTGAGGCTGATGGACCAGTGGTAGATGAGGGTGCAGTTTCTTCAGCAACTGTAGAGGTGTCAGGATCTTGGGGAGACAGGAGATTTTGGGAGTCAATGTCGTCAATTGGGGTCACTGGTGGGGCAGCTGAATCACTTATACGAGTGATATCTATATCTCTCGTAGACCTCCCAAGTTTGTCTTGTTGTGGTAAGACTGGGACATTCACCTCTTGGCAGAGGGTGGTGATCAAACTTTGGAAAGGAAGTGATGTGGCTCGCTGAGTAGCCTGGATGCCAATTTCCTAGAAGATAAGACTCCCCACATCAATTTTAATACCAGTCATTATACATGCAATGAGAAGTGCCTTCTCAATGCTGATATCTGTTTCATTCCTGGAGGGTACTAAATGGGAGGTGACGAAGTTGAGCCAATATTTGGCCTCCCTTGTGAGGTCTTCTTTGAAAATTTTCTTCCCAGGACTGATCCAGGCTGGAGTTCCCTTAGCAATGATGGACGCTATCCATCCACGTTCATTCTCTCTGTTGGAGTACTTTGTATCGTACTCCGCTGTGCCTGATTCCCAGTCAGGGAAGTAGAGGTCATTGATATGTTCGCTGTCACAAAACACAGCCTTCCCTCGAACGTGGACGATGCCGGTGAATATTCGGTTGCGTCTATGATACGATGTTCGTGAAGCTCCATACGACGCATAGAATTCCCGGACCATTGACTCATTATACTCCTTTGGGTCTTTGGTGAAGTACTCATATTTTCTCGTTTTAATGTTTTCAAGAATATGAGGGTACTGGTCCTGAAGCCCATATAAGCTCAACTTTTTCTCCCCTAGGATCCTTCTCTTTGTGAGCGCTTCCCTGAACAAAGACCTTGAACCTTCAACCCCAAAACGAAGCTGAAGGTCATCACCCCGTTTCTTTCGGGCCTCAGCTATTAAATCAACTTCCGGTACACAGTCCTCCTCACCAGACTGGGAGGAGTTAGGTACAGTTGGTTCCTTTCTTGCCCGTTTGGGTGGTTCTGAGGTTGAAGCGGAGGATGGCCTTCTCTTTGTAGAATGCTTTTTTGCTGCCATATCTGCATAAGTGGGAGATGTCAGTGACATTATCATCATTTGAGAAAAACAAGGACAGGAGAAATGACCAAAGAATTACAAAAATGCGGTGTGGTTTGCGGTCGCATAACTACTATGCGAACCGCAAACACGTCGCATTCTTTTGTGTGACAGATAGAGGGTGGTCTGCGGTGGATTTTGCGAACCGCATAACAACTATGCGAACCGCAAAGCCATCGCAGATCGTCTTTGACCTTAAGCCTGGTAGATACACACAAGTGCGATCGCATACTCATCGCAAAGCATGATGTGCGATCGCATTTCAACCGCATACATCACCAATGTTAACCAAACGTTCTGGCCTTGTTTGCGGTGGCTCTGCGGTCCGCATCTCGACTATGCGATCGCAGAATCACCGCAAATGTCGTCTTCCTCATAGACCTAGGGTTTAGGGATGTGGTCAAATTGCGGTCCACATTTTGAGTTTGTGGACCGCAAATACCTTCAAATATCCACGCATATGCATCCCTCAAGCAAGAAAACCCTAGATTTCTATTTCCATTCCAACGACTTGAACAACTTTACTGAGTTATAAACCCTAATTTTTTCGAAATAAGAATTTAAGGTGAAACAAAGAATGCACATACCTTGTGAAGAAGATTGTAGCTCTTAGGTCAAAGGTGAATTAACTCTTGGACTGGCACTTTTACTTTTTTGATGATGTTCGTCGGAGGTCGTTCTTGTTTCCGTTTTCTCTTCTCTTTTTTATTATTTTTATTTTAATTTTAATTTTATATATACTTAGATTGAAGGATTTAGAAAAGGATGAAATGCGAATACATATCTGGCAATTATGCAGCGTTTTAAGTTCCGCATAATTGCAATGCGAACCGCATAATAGGAGATTCCACCGCATTTTTGTCAGACTTGTGAGCTGAATTCTCTGTTTCTGTTTGCGGTGAGAATGCGGTTCGCATAACTCAAATGCGAACCACAAATTGTCGAGCTTCATCGCATTGTTGCCCAATATGTTTGCTCAAGTTTCTGCTTCAGTTTGCGGCACAAATGCGGTTTGCATATCTCAAATGCGATCGCATTTGTGCAGCATTTTTCACCTTGATATTTTTCTGCAGTTTCAAACACTCCTCTTCAATTCATGTATACTTTCATCACATTCCTGCATTCGAAAACCCTTCAAATAGACCTAAGTACAAATGTGATATTGAATTCTAAATAAATAAAAATACAACATAGACAAAAGCTAATGATACCACACATGGGTTGCCTCCCATGAAGCGCTTGATTTAACGTCGCGGCACGACGATGCTAGGGTGCTTCTGCAATCATTCAGTAGTTGGGATTTGATCATCTATTAGAGCCAGCTGCTCTACTACATGTTTTTCTCCATCTAGTCCCAAGTAGTGCTTGATTCTCTGCCCATTAACCTTGAAAGTCCGGAGCCCATCCTCCGATGCTAATTCAACAGCTCCAAATGGAGAGACATCAACAACTTTAAATGGTCCAGACCATTTGGACTTCAGCTTCCCCGGAAATAATTTGAGTCTTGAATTGAACAGCAACACCAGGTCCCCTGCCTTAAACTCTCTTTTCAAGATCTTTGTATCATGGACGAATTTCATTCGTTCTTTATAAACTGCTACACTCTCATAAGCATGAAGACGGAATTCTTCCATTTCATTTAACTATGCCAGCCTTAGAGCTCCGGGCTCCGCCCAGTCCATGTTCAATCTCTTTAAGGCCCACATAGCCTTAAGCTCGAGTTCTACGGGTAAATGGCACGCCTTTCCAAAGACTAACCGATACGGGGATGTACCGATAGGAGTCTTGTAAGCTGTACGATATGCCCATAGAGCATCATCTAGCTTTCTTGACCAGTAAGTCCTATTTGCGTTCACCGTCTTGGATAGAATGCTTTTGATCTCCCTATTGGATACTTCAACTTGGCCGCTCAATTGTGGATGATAAGGTGTGGCAACCTTATGCTTAACCCCATACTTGTCGAGGAGACCTTTAAATACTCTATTACAGAAGTGTGAACCTCCATCGCTGATAATGGCTCTCGGGGTGCCAAACTGGGTGAAAATATTCTTCTTTAGAAACGCGGTCACACTCCGAGCTTTGTTGTTTGGTAAGGCAACGGCTTCTACCCATTTGGATACATAGTCCACAGGCACTAGGATGTATTTCATCCCACATGAGCTTATGAAAGGGCCCATGAAGTCAATACCCCAAACATCGAATAATTCGATTTCCATAACAAATTTCATAGGCATCTCATGCCTCCTCGAGATTAGGCCCTGTCGTTGGCATTGGTCGCAAGACTTCACCAACTGATTAGCATCCTGATAAATAGTCGGCCAGTAATACCCACACTCCAAAATCTTTGCAGTTGTTCTATTACCCCCATGATGACCCCCAACTGGTGAGTCATGGCACGCTTTCAGAATCTGTAGCATCTCTTCCTCAGGTATGCATCTTCGAATTATGTTATCAGCACAGACACGGAATAAGAATGGTTCTTCCCAATAATAATTGCGACAATCCCTCAAGAACTTCTTCCGTTGGTATGATTCCAACCCTTCCGGAATGAGATCGCTGACAATGTAGTTGGCGATGTCTGCATGCCACGGTGCAAATGAATTTGATACCATCAGTAATTGTTCATCTGGAAATGAGTCATTTATCTCCAGCTCTTCTCTTTGTCTCCCTGATTCTTCCAGTCTAGATAAGTGATCTTCCACTTGGTTTTGTGTTCCCTTGCGATCCATAACTTCGAAATCGAATTCTTGCAGCAGCAACACCCATCGGATTAGTCGTGGCTTTGTATCTTTCTTCGCCATCAAATAACGGAGAGCAGCATGATCTGTATACACAATCACTTTGGAGCCCAATAGATATGCACGGAACTTCAAGAATGCATACACAATAGCTAACAGTTCCTGCTCAGTTACAGTGTAATTCATTTGCGCCCCATTAAGTGTCTTGCTAGCATAGTATATTGGATGAAGCACCTTATTGTGTCTTTGTCCCAGCATAACTCCAATAGCTACACCACTAGCATCACACATCAGCTCAAAAGGCAGTGACCAGTCAGGTGTGACAATGATAGGTGTTGTGGTGAGCTTCGTTTTCAGTTCTTCAAAAGCTATGAGGCATTTTTCATCAAAGACAAACTTGGCATCTTTCTCTAAGAGTTTACACATTGGGTGTGCAATATTTGAGAAGTCTTTAATGAACCGCCTGTAAAATCCAGCATGCCCTAAAAAGCTACGGACACCTTTTACAGATGTGGGTGGAGGGAGCTTGGAGATGATCTCAATTTTGGCTTTATCCACCTCTATGCCATGCCTGGAGATTTATGTCCCAGCACAATTCCGTCATCCACCATGAAGTGGCATTTCTTCCAGTTTAGTACAAGGTTTGTCTCTTCGCACCGCTTTAGCACTTGTTTTAGATTTTTCAGGCATTGCTCAAAAGTCTCCCCGACTACCGAAAAATCATCCATAAAGACCTCAAGGAAATCCTCCACCATATCAGAAAAGATTGACATCATACACCTTTGGAAGGTGGCTGGAGCATTGCATAAGCCGAATGGCATTCGATTGAAA
>MCJB01001920.1:14111-32737 GCA_002018475.1 Nicotiana obtusifolia
AGTCCCCGGTCTCGATGATACAATTATGTTTCGGGTTTTCGTATTCCGGTCGATGTGGTAGTCAGTTCATGCCGTATTCTCATATCATTCCCCCCAGTGTTCGAATGCGAAGAGTGCGAATTTGAAAATTGGATGTTTTGCACCTTTGAGGATTCCACTAGTGAATTGCTAGATAATCTTCAATTCGATAAAAAACTTCAATTCCCCATAGGAATTTTTGCTATCGAGCCAAAGATTATCTAACAATCCCCTAGTGGCTTGCACTTGTGAGCGGTCAGGTTATCTCTTTTTGATAGCAAACTTATCCCCAGTAGGAACTTTGCTATCGATCAAAAGACTATCTAACCACTCTGCAGTGGTTCTTTGCTTGTGTGCCTTGTCATTTAAAGGTCTTATTGCTGCTGCTGAAGCTTTTTTCGTAGTATGCTTTTCGTTGCTGCCTCGTTAAAAACCTTGCCAGAAAAAGCCAATTGGGACCAAAACTGGACGAAGGGAAAAAGAGTGCAGCACATTCTTTCAGTACAAGTGATGTTTATAAGCAATAGTATCTCTTGAGGTGTGCGACGTTCCAATTGCTTGCCAACTTTTCTCCATCTTGATTTTCTTACTCGTATGACCCTTTCCCGGTGACAGCTGAAATCCGGTAGGGCCTTCCCATGTTGGACCTAGCTTCCCCGCATTGAGCTCCCGGGTGTTCTGAGTTACTTTTCTTTACACCAAGTCTCCTACTTTGAAATAATAAAGGTTGGCTCTTCGATTTTAATATCTCTCTATTCTTTGCTTTTAGACTACCATCTGTTAGAATATATGCACAACGCTAGAGGGGGGTGAATAGCGTTTTAAGGAACTTTACCAAATTTTCGCAATTAAGATTTACAATTGAAAGTATAGGTGCGAAAATAAGATTGCGAGAAATAAAGTGCGGAAATATAAATGAGAACGTACACAACGATGTATAGTGGTTCACTACAACTTGTAGCTAGTCCACTCCTCAAGATCACACTTGAGTATTTCACTATCTCTGTCAAGCTTACGGGTTCTTAACAAACCGTTACAACCACAAAGACTTGATCACACAAGCTTTGCAAATGTTAGACTTGCGGGTGCCTAACCAACCGTTCCACAAAGACTTGATCACACAAGCTTTGCAATGTTAGACTTGCGGGTGCCTAACCAACCGTTACAATCACGAACACTTGAATCACACAAGTTCCGTGAACAACAAGGAAGACTCTCTTCCTTAATACAACAAGGGAACAACTTCCCTTAGGTGTATGACAACACAAATATCACTCAAATAGAACTCTCACAAGAGTAGATGAAGTGAAGAAAATTCTAGCACAAGAACACAACTTTAGACTTCAAGAAAATAGCTCAATATAGCTCAATTTCTTATGAAAACTTGAAGCAATATAATCTTATGATTTGGAAGAAGTGTTGTGTTTAAATGAGGTTTATGAGGGTGTATTTATAGCCCCAAAACCTCATATATCCGTTGGGGGTCTTGCCAAACAAATTCAATGTCCAAACAAGACTTTAGGGCATTCAAAAATTCTGCCCGTTATTGGCCAACGGATACCCAGACATCGATGTCTGGATTACATAGACATTGATGTCTATGGTTTCTGGATGTTGCTACAGTGACATTGCTACAGTAACATCAATGTATGGCTCTTTCCGGAAAATTTCTAGCGCAAATTTTGATTAACAATTTTATCATTTTGTAAAATCAAATTGTTTTGAAAATGTTTTAAAGAGTGTTTGAAAAAGTTTTAAAACTTTGAGCCAAGTTATTAAGGACGATAAATAAATCAAACACATTAAAACTCAAAATAACATTAAGACTAAATGACAACTTCATTTGTCTTCAATCTTTTTGCTTCATCGACTTGTTCCATGCATCGACTCCTAGTTTCTTGAAAGCTCGACTTGTACTCTAACAAAGTCCATAGAAATCTTAGTAGTTTGTCCATGATGGTTTGTCGATTATCAAAACCTATAACAAGACACAAAGTCATTAGTGAAGGTTACATAAATAAGAATGCATTTTCCAACAATTTCCCCCTTTTTGATAATGACAAACAAGATCTGGGATATGCATTCTTTTAGCAAAAAGATGTTATTTTGATACAATTGTTATATAAGAAAATACCAATTGTTATATATAAGATACCAATTGTTAAAACAAATACCAATTGTTAAACAATGTTATAAAATTTATCAATTGTTTAAGGAACAGGATCAATGCATAGGGGTAGATACCAAATGTTAAAATAAACAAGTATATGAAATAAATTAATACTTGTAGAGATTTTTAACAAATAGACATATCTTCCCATCTTCCCCCTTTAAACAATATTATTAAAAATTAAAGGAATATCAGATAATAAATATTCCCCCTCAAATTATGCTTCCCCCTTAATATATGCATATCCACATATTTCATATTAATTTTCTCTATATATCTTCCCCCTTTTGGCATTAGCAAAAAGACATATAACAAGAAAAATCAATTTAAGAAATATGGAAATTATAATGCACAGATAATATTAAAGGAACAAAATAAAGAAGCATAATAAAAAGACAAGAGAGAGAAATAGAGCTAAAAGCTCAAGGGTGTTATCCCCAAATTCTTCGTCTTTCTCGCTTCTACTCTCTTCTTCCTTGAAAGAGGTTTCTTCTTCACTTGATCTTTCCTTGGCTTGCTGCGCTCCATTTGATTGACTAATGAACGGTTTAAAGTTCATTTATTTTGCGCTAAAAGTGACGTGCCTAAGGAATTGCTCGAAGAGCCGTATCAAAGTGCTTTCATGAAGAAAATATGAAGTGAGTATATGGAATTTGATTTTGGTTCAAATCTGAAATCTTGAACTCTTTGGAGAGTTTTTGATCTTTTATGGAGAGATTTGTGTATGTGAAAGAGTAGTATGAAGACCTATTTATAGAGTCTTGAGGAATATGACCGTTTGGGGGCAATATAGTCATTTCAGGGCCTTCTAACGGATAGAAATGGTAAAATTTTTCAAAAAATTTGAACAGACATCGATGTCTATATTGTATAGACATCGATGTTCTGACTTACTGGAATTCCGACGATTTTCAGGATTAATGCAGACATCGATGTCTATGGAATTAGGACATCGATGTTTTGAAGATTTTTGATCTTGTGCAATTCCAGTAGGTCTAGACATCGAAGTAGATATCAATGTTTGAGCGATTTTGTGAATATTTTCACATTTTAGACGAATACTTGTGCAAAATAAGTTCCCTTAACTCACTAACTCATCCAGATGATGAGGAGAACCTGCAAAAACAAAGTAAACGTCTCCGACGCTCAAATTAGTAATGTTCAAATCAATAATAATTATGCACATACATATACAATTAGATCAATGTTGAGTCTAGAATTCCAAGCTCGCTTCGAATTCTAAAGAATGACTCCTTCTCTAAAGGCTTAGTAAAGATGTCCGCCAATTGGCTACGAGTTTCGACGAACTCAATTTCGACATCTCCTTTGAGAACATGATCTCTAATGAAATGATGCCTGATTTCAATGTGCTTAGCTCTCGAATGAAGAACGGGATTCTTCGTGAGACAAATGGCACTAGTATTGTCACATATAATTGGAATGTGATCAAGACGTAGGCCGTAATCCACAAGTTGTTGTTTCATCCAAAGGATTTGCGCGCAACAACTTCCAGCGGCTACATATTCCGCTTCAGTGGTGGATAAAGCAACACTGACTTGTTTCTTTCTAAACCAAGAAACTAATGAGCTACCAAGCATGTGGCAAGTGCCACTGGTGCTTTTCCTATCCAATTTGCAGCCAGCAAAGTCGGAGTCGGAATAGCCAATAAGTTGGCAGGATGAACCCTTGGGATACCATAGTCCCACGTTCATTGTGCCGATGAGGTATTTCATTATCCGTTTGACTGCGGTCAAATGTGAGTCTTTCGGACAAGATTGATACCGTGCGCATAAACATACACTAAATATATCAGGATGACTAGCGATAAGACAAAGTAGGGATTTGATCATACCTTTGTACTTCTTAGCTTCTACCTCTTTACCTTTTTTGTGTTCCCGAGATGCTCATAGGAGTTTGCGTTGTTTCAATCATTTCAAAACGTTTGATCAACTCCTAGCAATAAAATGAAAGTCTCCTCTCTCATTTGCTTCACTTGTAAGTGGATGATCTCTAGACGTTTTCCACTTCTTAGGAAGCTTTTCTTGATTTTCATTTTGCTCCACTTGATGCCTCTCACTATCATCCTTCTTGGTATGGTTTGGATTTTTATCATCAAGATGGACTCTAATGAATCTACAAGCTCATCACAAAATATCCTTTCTCGGCAAATGAGAGTTATTAAAAAAAAATCTTTTCGAATTCAAATGCGTTTCTTAAAGACTATAGGCTTTGCTATGCAAAGAATAACTAAGGAAGAAAAGATCTTTTCCACAGTTATGAATAAAACGTTTGCAACCAAATAAATGCTATCAATTCTATCGTTTTGTAGAATTAGCTTATTGTCACTAAGGTTTTCTACGATACAAGTCTTAGGATTTAAAGTTACACAATTCCCCTTGTCACACAATTGACTAATGCTCAAGAGATTGTGTTTAAGACCTTTGACCAACAAAATATTATTAATAGAAGAAGAAGGATTTTTACCAACCGAACCAATGCCGATAATTTTCCTTTGTTGTCACTCAAGATGACATGTTCTTCCTTTGTTGGTTTTGTACCCAAAATTTGGATGCATCATCAGTCACGTGCTTGGAGCATCCGCTATCAAGGTACTGAAGTACACTTGATACCTTCAAGCACACCTGCAATTCATTTAATGACAGGATTTTGGTACCCAAGTGCTTTTGGGTCCTTGATGGTTAGTGGCATAATAGTGTGTGTCACTTTCAGTGAAGTGCCTATGCCTAGAGTAGCAAACCGGTGCTATGTGACCTACCTTATCACAAAAGTGGCAAACTACGTTTGGGTTCCACATGTATCTAGGGGAGTAATATGTCCTAGATTTATGAAGGTTTTGCCTATGATGTTCTACATCATTTTTCCTATAGTTTCTAGGCTTTCTAGTGATTTGATCATTTGGCCTAGCAGTTTTCTTTCTAGGTGGTTTAGTGTTAGTGAACCTAGATTCATTCTTACTAGGTTGATTACCAATTTTGTTTTTCCCTTTATTTTTATGGCCTAGTCCTTCTTTAGCAACAGGAAATCTATCAAAAACAAGATTCAAATTCTTTTGAGGCTTATTTAATTTATCAATAATTGCCTCTAATTTTTCTACTTGAGCCTTATGGGATTTACACGAATTACAAGGGCTATTTGAACTTTCGGGTTTGTTGGCACTCCTTTTTCCGAAAAATTTATTTTCTTCTTTTAGTCTCTCATTTTCTTTAGACAATATTTCTAACTCTTTTTCGCAGTCTAAAAGTTGATTCTTCAAAGAATTGTTTTTATCTTTAATGCCGACAAATTCGTCAAGTAATTCTTCAAAAGCTTTTTGTAATTCTACAAAAGTAAAATCGACATTTGAAGAATTTTTACTAACCTCTTTGTCTTCTTGAGAAGTATCCTCAATGGCCGTGAGACAAAAGTTTGCGACATCTTCTCCGTCGCTTGATTTGTTGGACTCGTCTTCTTCCCAAGACATGAATTCCTTTTGGACTTGAGACCTACCTTCGTCAGTGATTTCAAGTTCGTCCCATATTTCCTTGGCCGTCTTACATTCCGAGATTTTCCGGTATTCATCCGGATTTACAGTACAGTAAAGTAAGTTGATAGCCCGTGCATAAGTTTCAACTTTTCTTATGTCTTCTTCGGAGTATTCATTCACTGATTTAGGAATTGTTCTTGCTCCAACTCTTTTGGTGATTTGTTCCTCACCATTTTCAATAATTAGCCACAATTTAAAATCGGTGGCCTGTACGTATATCCTCATACGTTCCTTCCAGTAGGTGTAATTTATTCCCTCGAAGAGAGGTGGTCTTGACGTGGATTGTCCTTCACCTATTCCTGCATATATATTTCTAGAATACGATGCCATAGATCTTATTCTCAACCGGTTAAGGCTTGTAGAGAATTAGGCTCTGATACCACTTGTTAGAATATATGCACAACGCTAGAGGGGGGGTGAATAGCGTTTTAAAGAACAATTGCAAATTTTCGCAAACAAGATATACAATTGAAAATATAAATGCGAAAATAAGATTGCGATAATTAAATTGCGGAATGTAAAGAGAAAGCGTACACCCGATATATAGTAGTTCACTACAACTTGTAGCTAGTCCACTCCTCAAGATCACACTTGAGTATTTCACTATCTCTTTTAAGCTTACGGGTGCTCAACAAACCGTTACAACAATCACGAACACTTGAATCCCACAAGCTTCGTGAATCAATAAGGAAGACACTCTTCCTTACAACAACAAGGGACAACTTCCCTTAAGTGTTTGACAACACAAATTTCACTCAAAGTATAACTCTCACAAGAGTAGATGAAGTGAAGAAAATTATAGCACTTGAACACAACTTTGATCTTCAAGAAATGGCTCAAAAATAGTTTAATTGAATATGAAAACTTGAAGCAATTACTCTCTTGATTTTGGATAATGTGTTGTGTTTAAATGAGGTTTAAGAGGGTCTATTTATAACCCCAAAATCTCATATGTCCGTTGGGAATAGTGGGCTACACTCTTATTCAATTAAACAAGAGTTTAGGGACAAAACATCTTATGTCCGTTGCCAACAATCGATTGTTAACTTTATACAATCGATTATTAGCAAAAACTAGCCGTTGTAGCCCAACGGTAACTTCAACAATCGATTGTTTCAGCTTGACAATCGATTGTTTAAGTCTCTGGAACCCTGACAATCGAATGTCACACTTTGACAATCGATTGTTGGAGCTCACTGGAATTGCAACAATCGATTGTCAAGCATTGACAATCGATTGTTGGCCAGTGCTAGGTAACAATCGATTGTCTACACAAGACAATCGATTGTTGGTCCGGTTCCAACATCGATTTGATTATAAATTGTAAAAATACATGTTTTAAAAAGGTTTCAATGGTTATTTTGAAAACATTTTTAGACTTTGAGTCAAGTTCTTAAAAACGAGAGTTGATTCAAGATAACATTAAAACTCAAAACTAAATTACGACTAAAGACAACGTCTTCGGTCTTCAATCTTTTTGCTTTTATCAACTTGCTCCATTTATTGATTTGCATTTCTAGCATCTTGAGAGCTTGACTTGTAATCACAACAATATTCATAGCAATCTCGTCATCTCATCAATAATGGTTTGTTGATTATCAAAACCTACAACAAGACGCAAAGTCATTAGTTAAGGTTTCATCAATATGAATGCGTTTCCAATAATTTTTTCCTTTTTGATAATGACAAACCAAGATGGGATATGCATTCATGCTGCAAAAAGATTTTATACTTGATACCAATTAAAAGATGAAAATTTTTTATATCAATTGTTAAATAAAAATCTTGATATAAATTAAACAAAATCTTGATACCAATTGTTAAAAAAAAATTGAACGCACAAAAAAAATCTTCTTCTTAAGGAAAATTGATTAATTCCCCCTAAATTTATGCTTCCCCCTACATATCTTTCGCATAGTAATGTCTAATATCTTTCCCCTTTTGGCATTAGCAAAAAGATATCACAGATAATAATGAGAAAAATATTTTCATTAAGGAAACTTAAATTAGTACAATGCATAATTCATATAAGGAAATTTAAAGAATACATAAAAGAAGACTTAAGATTTATCCTCGGAATTATCATCTTCTTCACTTGAGATTTCATAAACAATATTTTGACGTGATATAGATACATTAGCACGTCTAAGAAAAGCTCGAAAGTCGGCATCGAAGGTATCGACCTTCTTTTCAATGCGGTCAAGCCTAATGTCGAGTGACTCAAGAGTCACAGGAGAAGAAGAAGAAGATCCTTGAGGAGCAGTTGGTGGAGGTGCTTGTGGAGGAACTTGGACTCTTTGTGGGCGACGTTCCGTGCCTCTTTTGAAAGAAGAGTCCGTCACCGACCAATGTTTTGTAGCTTTGGTCAGAGGGCCTACAGTTACAGCAACATCATGATATTTAAGAATGTTCATGATGGTGAAGGCGTAGGGAAGTAGTTCCCCGTCACGAATGGACTCAAATAAATGAATCATGATAAATCGAGTCCAATTTATTTCTGCCTCATGAGTGATGGCATGCATGATTTTGACATCTTCCGCCGAGAGAGTTGTCTGAGAAAATTTTCTTGGCTTAAGAATTCTTGTGATGATGTAAAAGAGTAGACGATACTCCTCATGCATGTTGTAATTGTTGGACGGCGATTTGTTGTTCGGACCAATTATCCACCGACTCCAATTTCTTCTAAGAAAGCCGCCTCATTAAATTGTGAACCTTCGATTCCGGTGTAAAGATGAATATCTGCACCGTTGGTTGGAAGGCCAGTAATTCTTGAGAAAATTTCTTCCGATAGAAAATTTTCTACTCCATTGACAGAGGAAATGAGATTTCCGTCAATTTGACGAAGGTTGGAGTAGAATGCTCGAATGAGATCTTCGTTGATAAAATCTTGGCGATTGTTGATAAGGCCAAGAAAATTTCCGGAAATAATGGCATGATATAGTGTAAGAAATCCTTTTGATTCGAAATATAGAGATTTTATATATCGTGGGGGAAGGATTACTCTTTTCTCAAAGTGTTCTCGGAACTTTTGAAGTTCAATCCGAGAAGAGAACCAAATATAGGATCCGTCCTTGTATTTGATCGCATTTTTGGGTGGAGGATTGCTTGAAGAAGCCATTTTTGGATGAAGAAATAGAAGAAGAACTGAGAAAAAAATCTGGAAATAATAGCTTTTGATTGATTTTGCTTGAGAGGGGATTGAATAGAGTGTTTAAGAGGTTGTAAGAAGATGTGAAATGTGTATTGAACCTCTATTTATAGAGTGAGGAAGTGAAGGAACAGTTGGGGGTCATTTTGGACCTTTCCCAAGCTTCTAACGGGTAGAAAACGACCATAAACGGCTAGCTTTTCAAACCAGCCTGGTGAAATAATCGATTGTTTAGTCCAGACAATCGATTGTTTGGCCCCTACTATTGAACAATCGATTGTTTGATGATGACAATCGATTGTTTGAACGTACTGGAAATTTTCTTGAATTCCAGTGAAGTATGACAATCGATTGTTGAATTGAGACAATCGATTGTTGACTTAAATAATCGATTAGTTGGTTATTATAATCGATTGTTTAAGTCTCTGGAATTTGTAAACATTCCAGTAAAATGTAATAATCGATTGTGAACATATGACAATCGATTATTGATCATTCTAACTTAAAAAAAATTGTTTGTTTGAGTTTAAAACTCAATTTAACCCGTTCCCCCTTGCTTAAGGACTTATCAAAATAATGAGGAAACCTGCAAACAAAATGAAAACGTCTCCGACGCTCAAGTTAGTAATGTTCAAATAAAATATAAATAACTATGCATATAATTAGATCAATGTTGAGTCAAGGATTCCAAGCTCGCTTCGAATCCTAAAGAATGACTCTTTCTCTAAAGGTTTTGTAAATATGTCTGCTAATTGATTTCGAGTTTCAACAAACTCAATCTCGATATCCCCTTTTAGAACATGATCTTTTATAAAATGATGTCTGATTTCAATGTGCTTAATTCTCAAATGAAGAACAGGATTATTCGTGAGACAAATGGCACTAGTATTGTCACATTTAATTGGAATGTGATCAAGACGTAGGCCATAATCCACAAGTTGTTGTTTCATCCAAAGAATTTACGCGCAACCACTTCCAGCGGCTACATATTCCGCTTCAGTGGTGGACAAAGCAACACTGACTTGTTTCTTGCTAAACCAAGAAACTAACGAGCTACCAAGCATGTGGCAAGTGCCACTGGTGCTTTTCCTATCCAATTTGCAGCCTGCAAAGTCGGAGTCGGAATAGCCAATAAGTTGGCAGGATGAACCCTTGGGATACCAAAGTCCCACGTTCATTGTGCCGATGAGGTATTTCATTATCCGTTTAACCGCGGTTAAATGCGATTCTTTCGGACAAGATTGATACCTTGCACACAAGCATACACTGAACATTATATCAGGGCGACTAGCTGTAAGGTAAAGTAGAGATCCGATCATACCTCGGTATTTCTTGACATCTACTTCTTTACCTTTTTCGTCTTTGTCAAGGCTTCCCGAAGTACTCATGGGAGTTGGCATTGCTTTAGCATCGATCATCTCGAATTTCTTAAGCAATATCTTGTAATACTTTGATTGGCAAATGAAAGTCCCCTCTTTCATTTGCTTTACTTGCAAGCCCAAGAAGAAGTTGAGCTCACCCATCAAAGACATTTCAAACTCCTCTGTCATGAGCTTAGAAAATTCCTTACACAAAGATTCATTAGTAGCACCTAATATAATGTCGTCTACAAAAATTTGTACTAAAAGGATGTTGTTATTTTTGTTCATTATGAACAGAGTGGTGTCGACCTTTCCTCTTTGGAATCTATTTTCCAAAAGAAACTTACTCAATCTCTCGTACCAAGCTCGAGGAGCTTGTTTAAGACCGTAGAGAGCCTTTTTGAGTTTAAATACGTGATTTGGAAACTCAAAGTTCTCAAACCCTGGGGGTTGGTCGACATAAACTTCCTCTTGGATAACACCGTTAAGGAAAGCACTCTTAACATCCATTTGGTACAATATAAAATTCATAGAAGAAGCAAAAGCAAGAAGTAAACGAATAGCTTCTAGTCGTGCGACAGGTGCATACGTTTCTTCATAGTCTATACCTTCTTCTTGATTGTAGCCTTTGGCTACTAGCCTAGCTTTGTTTCTAATAATTATGCCATTTTCATCTAGCTTATTTTTAAAAACCCATTTCGTGCCAATTATTGTATGATCATTAGGTTTTGGCACCAATTCCCAAACATCATTCCGTTTGAATTAGTTAAGCTCCTCTTGCATTGCCAGAGTCCAATGCTCATCATTAATTGCTTCAGAAATGATTTTTGGTTCTATTTGAGAAACAAAAGCCATGTGTGTGATTGTGTTCCTAAGAGTGTTTTCCTTAACGGTGTTATCCAAGAGGAAGTTTATGTCGACCAACCTCCAGGGTTTGAGAACTTTGAGTTTCCAAACCATGTATTTAAACTCAAGAAAGCTCTCTACGGTCTTAAACAAGCTCCCCGAGCTTGGTACGAGAGATTGAGTAAATTTCTTTTGGAAAATGATTTCCAAAGGGGTAAGGTCGATACCACTCTATTCATTAAGAATAAAAATGATAACATTCTGTTAGTACAAATATACGTAGACGACATTATTTTCGGTGCTACTAACGATTCTTTGTGCAAGGAGTTTTCTAAGCTCATGACAGAAGAATTCGAGNGTATGACAATCGATTGTTGAATTGAGACAATCGATTGTTGACTTAAATAATCGATTAGTTGGTTATTATAATCGATTGTTTAAGTCTCTGGAATTTGTAAACATTCCAGTAAAATGTAATAATCGATTGTGAACATATGACAATCGATTATTGATCATTCTAACTTAAAAAAAATTGTTTGTTTGAGTTTAAAACTCAATTTAACCCGTTCCCCCTTGCTTAAGGACTTATCAAAATAATGAGGAAACCTGCAAACAAAATGAAAACGTCTCCGACGCTCAAGTTAGTAATGTTCAAATAAAATATAAATAACTATGCATATAATTAGATCAATGTTGAGTCAAGGATTCCAAGCTCGCTTCGAATCCTAAAGAATGACTCTTTCTCTAAAGGTTTTGTAAATATGTCTACTAATTGATTTCGAGTTTCAACAAACTCAATCTCGACATCCCCTTTGAGAACATGATCTCTTATAAAATGATGCCTGATTTCAATGTGCTTAGTTCTCGAATGAAGAACAGGATTCTTCGTGAGACAAATGGCACTAGTATTGTCACATTTAATTAGAATGTGATCAAGACGTAGGCCATAATCCACAAGTTGTTGTTTCATCCAAAGGATTTGCGCGCAACAACTTCCAGTGGCTACATATTTCACTTCAGTGGTGGATAAAGCAACACTGACTTGTTTCTTGCTAAACCAAGAAACTAATGAGCTACCAAGCATGTGGCAAGTTCCACTTGTACTTTTCCTACCCAATTTGCAGCCTGCAAAGTCGGAATCGGAATAGCCTGTAAGGTGGCAGGATGAACCTTTGGGATACCAAAGTCCCACGTTCATAGTGCCGATGAGGTATTTCATTATCCGTTTAACCGCGGTTAAATGCGATTCTTTCGGAAAAGATTGATACCTTGCACACAAGCATACACTAAACATTATATCAGGACGACTAGCTAAGGTAAAGTAGAGATCCGATCATACCTCGGTATTTCTTGACATCTACTTCTTTACCTTTTTCGTCTTTGTCAAGGCTTCCCGAAGTACTCATGGGAGTTGGCATTGCTTTAGCATCGATCATCTCGAATTTCTTAAGCAATATCTTGTAATACTTTGATTGGCAAATGAAAGTCCCCTCTTTCATTTGCTTTACTTGCAAGCCCAAGAAGAAGTTGAGCTCACCCATCAAAGACATTTCAAACTCCTCTGTCATGAGCTTAGAAAATTCCTTACACAAAGATTCATTAGTAGCACCTAATATAATGTCGTCTACAAAAATTTGTACTAAAAGGATGTTGTTATTTTTGTTCATTATGAACAGAGTGGTGTCGACCTTTCCTCTTTGGAATCCATTTTCCAGAAGGAACTTACTCAATCTCTCGTACCAAGCTCGGGGAGCTTGTTTAAGACCGTAAAGAGCCTTTTTGAGTTTAAATACGTGATTTGAAAACTCAAAGTTCTCAAACCCTGGTGGTTGGTCGACGTATACTTCCTCTTGGATAACACCATTTGAGGAATGCACTCTTAACATCCATTTGATATAATTTGAAATTCATAGAAGAGGCAAAAGCAAGAAGCAAACGAATAGCTTCTAGTCGTGCGACAGGTGCATACGTTTCTTCACAATCTATTCCTTCTTCTTGATTGTAGCCTTTGGCTACTAACCTAGCTTTGTTTCTAGTGATTATTCCATTTTCATCTAACTTATTTCGAAAAACCCATTTCGTACCAATTATTGTATGGTCATTAGGTTTTGGCACCAATTCCCAAACATCATTTCGTTTGAATTGGTTAAGCTCCTCTTGCATTGCCAAAATCAAATGTTCATCATTAATTGCGTCAGAAATGGTTTTTGGTTCTATTTGAGAAACAAAAGCCATGTGTGTGATTGTGTTCCTAAGAGTGTTTCGAGTACTTACCCCTTGGTTGATATCTCCGATTACCTTGTCAATTGGATGATATCTGGAAGTTCTCCACTCGTCAGGAAGTTCTTCTTGCTCATTGTTTTGATCCTCTTGAGGTCTTTCACCATCGGCTGTTTTTGTATGGCTTGGACCTTCATTATCAAGACTGATTCCTTCCAATGAATCTGCAAGATCATCACAAAAATCCTTTCTCGGCAACCGAGAGTCATTTTCGGCAAAGACCACATGTGGTGATTCCTCAATAGTTAAAGTGCGTTTATTAAAGATCCTATATGCTTTACTACGCAACGAATAACCGAGGAAAATGCCTTTGTCCGATTTAGCATCGAACTTTCCTAAATTATCTTTCCCATTATTATGCACAAAACATTTACAACCAAATACACGAAGGTGGGAAAAGTTAGGCTTTCTACCTTTAAATAATTCATAAGGGGTCTTCATAAGTATTGGCCTAATTACTGCACGATTTAAAACATAACTGGCAGTACTTATAGCATCGGCCCAACAATACTTAGGAATTTTAGCCTCATTAATCATAGTTCTAGCCATCTCTTCAAGAGATCTATTCTTACGTTCCACCACTCTATTTTGTTGTGGTGTGCGTGGGGCTGATAAATTATGATCAATTTCGAGTTCATCGCAAAAAACATCAAATTCGTCTTTTTCGAACTTCCCCCATGATCGCTTATAATTGCAACAATGTTGCAGTTCATTTCATTTTGAACCTTTTTCGCAAATTTTCTAAACATATCAAATGCCTCATTTTTATGAGAAAGAAATAAGGTCCATGTGAATCTAGAATAGTCATCAACAATTACAAAGACATAGTAGTTACCACCAAAACTCTTTGTCCTAGAGGGTCCGATGAGATCTATGTGTAAAAGTTGTAACGGTCTAGTCGTAGATACTACATTCTTAGACTTAAAGGACGACCTTACTTGTTTTCCTTTTTGGCATGCATCACAAATAGAATCCTTTTCGAACTTAATTTTTGGAATACCAATTACTAAGTCATTAGAGATCAATTTATTTAAATGACTCATATTGATGTGAGCTATTCTACGATGCCACAACCAAGTATCTTGTTCTTTACTCATAAGACATTTAGCAATTTTCGAAGAAGTATTTTCTAAATCTACCATATAAATATTGTCAATTCTATCGCCTTGTAGAATTACCTCATTGTTATTAAGGCATTCAAAGTGCATTATTTTGAATTGAAGGTCACACGATTTTCCTTGTCACATAATTGACTTATGCTTAACAAAACATCATCAATTGAGGAAGAGGGGTTTTTACCTACCGAACCGATGCCGATAATTTTTCCTTTGTTATTGTCACCAAAGATGACATCTCCTCCTTTTGTTGGTTTGATGTTTGTGAATTTGGATGCATCTCCGGTCATGTGCTTGGAGCATCCGCTATCAAGATACCAAAGTATACTTGATGCCTTCAAGCACACCTGCAGTCAATTTAATGACAGTTTTTAGGTACCCAAATCTTTTGGGTCCTTTCGGGTTAGTTGCCGATGCATATATATTATTTGTAGAAAAATGCCTATATTTCGTATAGCATACAAGCGCAATATGTCCTACTCTATTACAGTAGTGACAAATGACCTTTGGATTCCACATATATGGTGGAACATGATTAGTACTAAATTTATGAAAATCGTGAGTATTATGTTTACGAAAATCATGCCGAGTTCTAGGTTTATCAAAATGATTACTAGACTTATGAAAAAGTTGCCTAGTTTGAACTTCATTATGTCTATTAGGAAATACTACATGGTTTTTCTTAGTATTTATGGGTCGCTTATTTGATTGATTTTTATTCCTAGTGTTTTTCTTTCTAGGTGATTTAGCACTAGAAGTACTAGGTGATTTACTAGTTTTTGTAAATCCTATTCCTTGTTTACCAACATGTATATGATCAATAAGCTAGTTTAAATCCTTTTGGGGCTTATTGAATTTGCTAAGATCTAATTTTTCTATGTGAGCCTTATGAGATGAACAAGAATTACAAGTACTGTTTGAGTTTTCAGGTTTATCGGCACTTCTTTTTCCAAAGAATTTATTTTCTTCCCTAAGTTTCTATTTTCTTTAGACAATTTTTCTATTTCTTTTTCCGAGTCTAAGGCATTCTTTTTCAGGGATTTGTATTTATTATTTATACCAACAAAATTGTCATACAACTCTTTAAAAGAAATTTGTAATTCTTCAAAGGAAAGAGAGTTTTTGGAAAAATTTGTACTAACCTCGTCACTCTCTTTTGGAGTGTCCTCGATGGCCATTAGACAGAGGTTTGCGACTTCATCTTCGTCGCCTGACTCGTTGCCCGAGTCATCATCTTCCCATGACATAAAAGCCCTTTGTTTGTTGTGAGGCTTTTTCTTCTCTGCTTTTGCATTTGGGCAGTTTGGTTTGATGTGCCCAGTTTCTCCACATCCGAAGCAAGTTGGAGGTTTTTGCTTCTTATTCCTTTGCTCTCTTTTCATGAGTTTATGGAATTTTTTGACTGTCATTCCATATTCTTCATCTTCACTGATAGAGTCCTTGGACTCTTTTGCTTCTACTTTTGATGCCTTGAGAGCTAGGCTTTTCTTTTTCTTTTCTTCACCCGAAACAGAAGGTTTGTTAAGGTTAGTAGTTTCGTATGTAATAAGATTACCTCTTAACCCATCATAGGTTACTGTCGTGGAGGCGGTAGATTCTTGGATTGCATCTACCTTTGATTGCCATTCCGGTTTGAGACTCCGGAGTATTTTTCTGACGATCTCTTCCTCAGAAAATATTTTTCCGAGTGCATCTAGATCATTTATGATGTTTGAAAACCGTTCAAAGGTTTTCTCAATGTTCTCATAATCCTTCATCCTAAATAATTCATATTCATGGGTTAGAAGATCTATTTTAGATTTTCGAACTTGGGGCGTACCTTCATAGGTGATTTCGAGTTTGTCCCACATCTCTTTTGCAGTTTTGCATCTTGAGATTTTTCGGTAATCATCCGGATTTACTGCACAGTACAGCATATTTTTGGCCCTGGCATAAGCTTCTAGCCTTTTGAAGTCTTCATCTGTGTACTCGCTTTCAGGTTTCAGAACTATAAGTTCAACTTCCTTTTTAGTGATGATTCCTTCACCTCTTTCTATGATCAGCCAAATTCTGTAATAAGTGGATTGCACGTATATTTTCATATGTTCCTTCCAGTAAGTGTAGTTTGTCCCATCGAAGAGAGGAGGTCTCGATATGGACTATCCTTCACTCAGCCCTGCATACACATTTCTAAAAGCAGCCATTTGATCGTTTCTCAACCGGTTAAGGATTAAAGAGAATTAGGCTCTGATACCAATTGTTAGAATATATGCACAATGCTAGAGGGGGGGAGGGGGAGGGGTGAATAGCGTTTTAAAGAACAATTGCAAATTTTTGCAAACAAGATATACAATTGAAAATATAAGTGCGAAAATAAGATTGCGATAATTAAATTGCGGAATGTAAAGAGAAAGCACCCGATATATAGTGGTTCACTATAACTTGTAGCTAGTCCACTCCTCAAGATCACACTTGAGTATTTCACTATCTCTGTTAAGCTTACGGGTGCTCAACAAACCGTTACAACAACCACGAACACTTGAATTTCACAAGCTTCGTGAATCAACAAGGAAGACACTCTTCCTTACAACAACAAGGGACAATGTCACGACCCCAAATTTCCCTCCTTCGGGAGTCGTGATGGCGCCTACTAGTGGGAGCTAGGCCAGCCGATAATTAATTCATTAATTACTTAATTAAATTACAAACAGTTATTTAAAACAAAATCGTAACATAAATAGATAACAACATACAATAATATAGAATTCTATATATATATATATATATATATATATATATATATCATCCTCAGCTCAATCACTTCCCCACCTTTTTTCTAATTTCTCATCCACAAATCAATATCATAACATCACCGCGCGGGATCTTTATAATTACATCACACTTTTCCTTTTTCACAACTTTAGTCAATCATGAGATACATCATAAGTAAATAACAAAACATAGGGAACATTGATATCGATATAATCCGTCCTAAATAAACTACACCAAAAACTGGTATCACAGTGTACACAGACAGTCTAAGATTTTACTACATACAGAGGTCTTGAAAGAAATATCAAAAGAGTACTATTTCCGAGCTACATGGAAATAGATACCAAAAATAGGAACAAATGACTTCAAGGGTTGCGAACGACTGCAGTCCTACCTTGAGTCGCCTGAGAGTCGCGCCAAAGACAGGAAAATCTGTCTACTTACTGTCCGACACCTGCTGCGCCGATACCTGCACAAAAGTGCAGAGTGTAGTATCAGCACAACCGACCCCATGTGCTGGTAAGTGCCTGGCCTAACCTCGGCGAGGTAGTGACGAGGCTAGACCGGACTCCAGATAAACCTGTTAATCAAACATATGTACAAATACCTATATGCTACTACAATAAGCGATTAAGCATGGATAAAATAAAACAGGTAAGAAAGCAAATAAGCATACATAATTCAATATTAAATAACTAAATTAACAAATTAAGGCAATATAAAACATAAATCATCTTGTGACAAGTGTGGCACCGACTACGGTCTCTCCACCTAATCATGTCACCATAATCACAACATCTCGTGGCAGGCGTGCCACCCGCTCCCCCATATACACATCAATCCTGTGGTAGGCGTACCACCCGCTCCCCCAAATACACATCTCGTGGCAGGCGTGCCACCCGCTCCTCCATATACATCATTTATGTGACAAGCGTGGCACCGGCTACGGTCTCTCCACCTATACATGTCACCATTAACTCCCAACCTGGCCAGGGGAGACGACTCGATCTAGACCCCTAGTTGACTCAATTCTAGCTTTCAATGTTATCAATCTACTACTACTACTACTACTACCTATATTTATCCTTTAACCTTTCCCCGCCCCATTATATAGTTTCATTAATCCTAGACATATTACTATGGCGAAGGCATCAGACTTCTATAGTCTCTTATTTAACACCTAAGACTCTACCCAATGAATTAAACACGAATCTTCTTCCTAATCAACTTATTATCAATTACCCAATTAACTAATTAATTCATTATAAATCTAAAGTTTAAGAAAAAGGGAGATTACATATATATATATATATATATATATATATATATATATATCATTAATAAAATATATTTGTTCGATCAATCTATAGGCATATATGTATGTATGTATATA
>MCJB01001921.1:0-13703 GCA_002018475.1 Nicotiana obtusifolia
CTCTCTCTCTCTCTCTCTCTCTCTCTCTCTCTCTCTCTCTCTCTCTTTCTTTCTCTCTCTCTGCGACGCGCCTGACAGCCTTAACGGCTAGGGCTTTCAAAATCGAACCATAATCGTTCACAAAATGGCAAAAATGGCTTATAATTAACGGCTTAACAGTTTGAGGGAGGATTATAATCGTAATGGTTGGTGAACAAATTTAAAGTTTATAATTGACGGCTTAACAATTTGAGGGAGGATTACTCAATTTTCTTATTGAATAATTAGCTAACCCATTAAGAATTTTTATATTTACGCTTTTGCCCCTATGTATATAAAGTAATACTTATTGGTTGGGCCAAGGTATATGGAACCCGTCGTGATCTAGTAACGGATGTAGACTTTGATGTAGGATTGGATTTAAGTTAGTTGGGGCAGAGTAGTAGTTCTAGTCTGCTACTTCCATATATACAAGTATATGATTTAAGCTAAAGGTGGTTGGTAATTTCTTTGCCCAAATACTACACCTACTCCAGCTTTGAATTAACTTGATTTGCAAAGACAAAGCAAAGTCAAAATTTTTTAGCCTTACTCAGTTAGTTCAGCTTTGAAGAGCGTCTTTATTGGAGTTCAATTCTATTTTTTAGTCTTACTCGATTAGTTTAGTTTTCAATACAAAGGGCTTTATTTACTTCATCTAGAATCATTTCAAAGACAAACCAGATGTGATGCATTACTCCAAAATTTTCCTTAATTGCTAATCTGATAAACCGCCCGATAATCGCTCGATAATGGCTAATTCGATACCAATCCGCCCAATGTCTTATTAGTTGGCTAGCTGATTACTATATTTATAAATTGATAACCGATAAGCCAAACCGTTAGCGTAAATATCTGCCTAATTCGCTCGATAACCACCCCTATTAACGGCTACAAGAAAAAACCGGCGACCACCTTCCCCCCAAGGTAAGTATCCTCTCTTCTCTCTTTCATCCCCCATCTCTCTCACCCCTCCCCTCTTCCTTCCCCATCTTGTCTCCTTCCCCTCTCACTGCCGGCGATATAGCGGTGATGCCTCTCTCCTCTCTACCTGTACGGCCATCCTCTCTCCCTTTATTGCACCTGCCCAGACCCGTGTGTGCGTGGGAGTTCGTTTATTTCACTTCGGAGTGACCAAGACAGTAGAATCCAGATCCGGACTAGTCGCCGGCGAGTGGGAACAACCACAGTCATGTTTCAGGCTTGTTTTGCAGCGTTGTGCTCACCCCGCAAATCAGACCCGTCTTCCAAGCTACGTAAGTCATCATACAGCAACTCCGGCAAAATCTCCGACGACCGCCACCAAATCCACCGTCTCCGACGATAGTACCATGTTCTATGTTCCTATTTCATTACACTTTGTTTAAATTTGTTTCTCTGTTCATAGTGTGTTTTCTGCTAGTTGTTGTGTTATAGAGGTGGTCTATTTGTGTATATCATTTAACTGTTTGATTCACTTGTATTGTTTAGATCTCTTGTAATTGTTTTTGGGCCTATTAGCATCGTCTAGGGTATTTAGTTTCACATATCTTGCTGCTATTACCTTGCATAGTACATTAGTTTTTTCCCCTACTTGGTGCCTTTTAGTTTCTGACTATATTCTTGGTATCATAGTGTGTCATGATTATAGTGGCTATTTTGAACGATGGTAAGGTAAGGTCATATCCTCAGGTGGCTCCTAGGGGTGGGAGGGTAAGGGGGTAAGGTTGCTTCCAGGCTCAGAGTGGGGTTTTGGAACATAGGGACCTTTATGGGGAAGTCTATAGAGTTAGTGAAGGTTCTCCATAAGAGGAAGATCGATATAGCTTGTATCTAGGAGACACGATGGGTGGGAGATAAGGCACGAGATGTAGACGGGTTTAAATTATGGTACTCTAGTCGCGTGGGGGGAAAACGGGGTAGGAATTTTTGTTGATAATGATCTTTAGGAGCTAGTGGTGGAGGTTAAGAGAGTGAGCGACAGGCTGATGGACACTAAGCTAGTCGTTGGGGTTTTTACTTTAAATGTGATTAGTGCGTACACACCCTAATTGGGCTTGGACGAAGAGGTTAAGAGGCATTTCTGGGAGGACTTGGATGAGGTTATGTGTGGTATCCCGTACACTGAGAAGATTTTTATAGGAGGATATTTCAATGGCCATATTGGAGCAGCATCTAGGGGTTATGATGATGTGCAAGGAGGCTTCGATTTTGGGGTTAGGAACGGAGGAGGAACTTCGCTGCTGGATTTGGCAAAGGAGTTTGACTTGGTGATTGCTAACTCGAGTTTCTCGAAGAAGGAGAAGCACTTGGTTACTTTTCAGAGTACGGCAGCCGGGACCCAGATTGACTATCTACTCCTTAGTAAGTCGGATAGAGGTATGTGCGTGGATTGCAAGGTCATCTCGAGTGAGAACCTCACGACCCAGCATAGGCCCCTGGTCATAGATTTGGAGATTATGAGAAATCGGAGAAAGAGGTTGTGTATGGTCTTTCTAGGATCAAATGGGGAGCTTTGACTAAGGTCAGAGCCTAAGAGTTGGGGGATAAGCTATTGGCTATGGGGGCATGGAAGAGCAGTGGGGACGCAAGTGGTATGTGGACCGCGACTGCGAATTATATTAGAGAGGCTGCTAGGGAGGTGTTGGGGGTCTCGAAGGGCCCTTCTGGTGGCCGAAAAGGTGACTAGTGGTGGAGCATTAAGGTCCAAGGTAAAGTGGAATCTAAGGGCTTTATTTGTGGCTTGCAGCGCCTCGAAATTAGTCAAAACCCCACTCTTGATTCCTTCTTCTATCCTCTCTCTAACTTGATGATGTCTGAGAATTTGTGATTCTCGATGACCATCAACCGTTCATAATACTGCGGATCTTAAGCTCTAACAAGGAGCTTGTTCATTTGTTCATCTTCAAGTATTGGCCTTACCTTTGCGGCCTCTGATATCCAACGAGTAGTATACTCGCGGAAGGTGTCTGTCGGCTTCTTCTTGAGGTTTTGAATATATAAAACATCTAGTGCGTTCTCTTTATTGAACTTGAATCTGTCCAAAACATCTAATGCCATACTTACCCAATTTGCCCACTTCTTTGGATTTTGACTGATATACCAAGACAAAGCGTCTCCTGTAAGGCTTCGCATGAACAGTTTCATGCGGATTTGTTCATTCTTACCCACTCCTATGAGCTTGTCGCAGTAAGTTCTCAAATGCACCTTCGGATCACCAGTTCCATCAAACATCTCAAACTTGGAAGGTTTGTAACCCTCCGGGCAGTTCTACATTTGGTTGGATACACAAATCATCGTAGTTTAAACCTTCAACACCTTTCCCACCTTCGACACTCTGGACTCTCTCTGTAAGTTTCTTGAGTTTCTCTACCATGTTTTGAATGAGCAGGTCCTTCTCAGTTGGCTCAGGTATGTATAGGGTTTGCTGCGGGGTATAGGGTAAGGTTTCCACATATATCAAATTGCTTTGATGAGTTCCTGAACTTGGGTATATGGGTGATCATTAGTTGAGTTTTGGGGATCAGGAGTAGGTTGTGGTGCATTTTGGGGAGTGTGGTAAGTAGTGGTTTGCGGGTATTGAGTTGGGTGATAACGGTGTTGTTGAGGGGTTTGCACTGGTGGTGTGTTAAGGTTTTGGGGAGATGCGGGATTATGATACTAGTGCGGTGCGGGAGGATTCAGAGCTATGAGCGGTGGATTCTGGTTTTGTGTATTTTGTGGTGGTGTTTGGTTTTGAGTGGTTTGGTTTTGCTGGTTGATGTCGGTAACATTGAGAGTAAGGGAAAGGTTTGTTTGATTTCGGACTTGTTCAAACTCACCCTGTAGCGCCAAGATTTTCTGCTCCAAACTTAAGACCAACTCATTCTATCTTGGAGTGCTACAACCATCTGAAGTTTCAACATTTTCTGCCGCAGTAGCATTATCGTTCCGGACACCACTTAAATCATCCATCTTCCCTTTGCACTTGCCTTTGCTTTTTGGGTCGCTAGGTTGAGGAGGAGGTGGAGGAACTCTGGATCTAGTGTGGTATGCTGATGATGTCAGTATGCATGAACCAACCTTTGGAAATGGAAATGGAAATAAATAAAAGAAATAAAATGAAAGGGTAACCAAGTTAGTAAGGAGAAGTAAATGAGTGTTTTAAATATTTAAACATGTTTCACAAAAGTCATGTAATAATTCGCGTCCTAATTTTGGGATCTTATTGTGCCTGAGGTAGGCCTAAGCGACACATATACTTGGAGAAAATTGATGCCAATGTTTGCTTCATTTCATTAGTGCGAAAATAAGCTAAAACAATCATTGCTAAATCGACAATAATAATAATAATAAAATCACTAATGGCATTAGGCCTTATTACATCAAAATCTAATTTAAACTAGAAACAGTAAAGAACATCTCTCCTAATCTACTTGGTCCCTGAAGGACCTTCTCCATGCTTGGCTCTCTTGACCCCATCAATCATGTTTCCCAGATCGCGCATGTCCAGTAATAAGTAAACCTTTGGCAGCTTTCTTCCTCCATCGTCGTCCATTCCTTGACAATCCCAAAGTCTCTTTCTCATCTTCCTTTCTAGCTCCATCAGTCCTTGCTCTAAGTATTCTAACCTTTCAGTCGACTTAGTGGGAATCTCTTTCCATTCTCTTATTGCCTCCATGTTCACTTTATGTTGTTCCAGATTCTTAGCTTCGGACTCGAACATCCTTTTGTGTAGCCTCTTGTACTTTACCTGTACCTTAGCCACTTCATCTATGATCCTATCTTTCAGATTGACTCCTAGTTTGACGTTGCCGTCTATGTCATCTTCTAACCATGATAGATAGTAGCACATATGGCCGGCGTGATATCTATCTGGCTCAATAGTTTCTCCTTCCATGATGATCTTTTGGTTCCACATGTGTTGCGCTTCGAACTTGAATAGGATGACATCTCCCTTAATATTTGCCTTGTACTGAACCATGTTAGAAACCCGAGGTATGACTTGTTTTCTTCCAGCTTGCCTCATTACCCTTATAGGAGCGTAAGGTAGATGCCTCGTAACCCGATCAAAACCAAGTGAGTAGTTCCTTTTGATTTAATTATGAACTCACTACTAGGAAACCATTCAAACATCTAATGCACTTGCTCGTCTGTCAGATTGCTGAAGAAACACACCTAGTCTATAACATTTCCAGGCTTTGTAAACCTGTCTGGAATGAGCGTCATTTTCTTTGGGTGATGGTTCTCTATGTAGTCATTCAGTGGCCTTCGCAGAAGCTCTTGACGATACTCTCCCTTTTGAAAGTGTTCCAGCATCCAAACTTGAAGCAATAGATTAAAACTCTCAAAGTGTCTGAACCCATGCTTGGACCGATCCAAAGCACGGTACATCTCAGCTAAGATCATGGGGATGATAGTGTAAGTTTGTCCTTCGATGCCATCCATTAAGGTCCTGGCGACCATGGCTAAGCAAGTATGAATCCTTTATCCTTGCATCAGAAAGATCAACAATCCCAAGAAGTAGGGAATGAAAACATAAACCTGGTGGTGCACCCATCCCAAAGAGATAATGGCTAGTTCATCATGATGAAGGCGATATGATTTTCTAAGCCCATAACGCTCGTAGAGAAACTCAAAGGGATGCATGATTTCTTTAGACAGAGCAGTTCATTGTTCTTCTTAAAACCCAACATTTTGAGGAAACCTCGTGGAATGCGATTTTCTGGCACTAGTAGTCCCGGACTATTACATGGTAACTTGGTGAAACCCCCTATTTCTTCCAGAAGAGGAGTCATTTATATATTGCCAAATCGAAAAATAACTTTTTTTTCTCGTCCTAGAACACGGTAGCAGCCTCGATCAGTTCCCTATTTGGTCAAATGCTTAGCAAAGATGGCAGGTCACCAAGTACTCTACTCACATGATTTCTGTCACAAGGCGCAAGGTCTTTCCACCAGTCAATTAGCAAAGGCGGGATATTTTGGACCATACTGAACCTGGGGATCTCATGCTTCATTTTCTACAAACAAACAAAGGTTAGCCTTTCCCCTCTCCGGATTCGACTACTTCTGCAATAATGATCAACATGTTGGCATATTTTCTCCAAGTAATGCACATAACATGATGGTGTCCTTTGGGATTATGGAAATCCCGTCAGACTTTGGACAAGGTTTATCTAAGCGGGTTGTTACGTTAATGATGTGCCGGGTAATTTCGGCACATTTTGATACTACTTGCTTAAAGTTTAACTTGTTTTATGTGCAAATTCTCATGATACTTACGTAATTTTAGTGTATTTGCAGTATATCGAGTGTAAGGACCCAGAAGTACGAAAAAGAGTTCAAAAAGTCAACTGAAGAAAAGAAAAGAAAAGAAGTTAAAAGCATCGCAAATACGAGTATGCGGTCGCAAACTGAAAATGCGGACCGCATATTCCACAAGCAGATTGCAAACAAGGACAGAACTCTAGGACAATCTTCATGACGAGAACGTGGTCGCAAATGTGACTGCAAAACAGGAATGCGAACCGCGAAATAACAAGGTGAAATCGCAAACACAAACAGAGTTCTGGGTGAAAATCAGAGTGGAGAATGCGATCGCATATCGCGATCGCATAGTCAACATGCGAACCGCAAAATGAAAACGCGATGAAGGCAAAACTAGTGGGTTGACTCTGCGATAGCCTATGCAGATTTGCGGTCCACATTTCTGTTCCGCGACAGAAATGCGGTCCGCACTATTACAACAGGGGCAAATCAGACCGAAATTCGCCTCGGGTTTTGGGCCTCTATAAATAGGTTTTATAGGATTTTCTGAAGGGAGTCTTGTCAGAATTTAGAGTACAAAGTACGGCAATTAACTATTTTGAATTCTTAAAAGCTTTTGGGGATCAAATACCTTTTAATGTTTGTAAGATGATATCAATTACTATTCTTTGTTCTTTAATTATCATCATGTGTAGCTAAATTCAAACGCTGAGGTTGTGAACCCTAGATGGGTAGAATGTTGTTGAGATCTTGATATTGAATCTGATTTCGAAGGAAGCTTGATATTTGTTTATTTCTTGTTCTTCAATTAATCGTTAGTGGTTGCAAACATTAACGAACGCCAATTACCTCTATCTTATCTTGGAAAAGTGAGATAGAATTTGGTAGAAATAAATAAAAAAGACTCAAGGCTTTAAACCTTGTTTAATAAAATCGCTTAGGAATAAGTAGGTTTTAATTTGGCGTTTAATTGGTTGTTCTTAAGCATAACTCTTTTGTATTCGGGAGAATCGTAGAGAGGATACATTATCCAATTATTGGGAAATATTAGATAGTAAATTAAACATCAATTGCATATCAAGAAAGGTATTCAATATTAATATCAAGAACATTCTACTACATTGAGGGGGACACAACCTTGGTTTCTTAAATTCATATTTTTCACATTCATACTATCAAAATTAGTTTTCAGTTTTCGTTTACTTATACATTCAACACTCTTTTATTCTATTTGACGTACATGATAGAATTACGACTTAGTCAAGTATTACATTAATTAGATAATCGTTTCACACATATTCCCTGTGGGATTCGACCCCAACCTTGTTGGGTTATTATATTTGACATCGACCGCTTACACTATTGTTAAGGTGTAATTTGAGCGTATCAAATTTTGGCGCCGTTGCCGGGGAATATGATTTTGAAATTGCTTATTAGTGTATTCTTTACTATACGTCTAATTCCACTTGATTACACGCCGTTTGTTTTGGTTGTTGTAGACAGGGAGATATGTCGGACCATGAAGATGATGTAGAGGTAGAGGAGGAAGGAAACCCTTTTGCAGATATTGAAGAATATATCGAGGATACAAACGCTATAGTACCTCCGGCTATAGGTGCTGCTACTTTCAAGGTGGAACATGGACTAATTCTGATGCTGAAAGCGGAGGGATTCTTCAGAAACTCCACTGATGACGATCCAACGCAGCACCTCAGGAATTTCTGGGGTGTTTGTGCGATGCACAAACAAAACCATGTCTCTGACGATGCCTTAAGGCTGAGATGTTTTAAATATTCGTTAGCTGGAGATGCGAGGAAATGGCTTCCGAATCTTCCTCCGAATTCCATACGTTCATGGCCTGAACTTGTCCAGGCATTCTTGTCAAAATGGTTTCCACAAAGCAAGAAGTCTGAGCTCAAGGACAAGATATTCTTCTTTAAGCAACTACCTGGTGAACAATTACATGAAGCGTGGGATCGCTTCAAGTTGTACTTGGTGAGGTCTCCAAACCATAGCTTTCCGGATTCAATATTGCTGGAAAAATTCTACATGGGTTTGGATCCTATGAATCAATCAATAGCGAAGAATGTAGCTGCTGGATCTTTCATGGATAAAACCTTCACTAGAGTGACTCAGATCTTATATAAAATGGCAAAACACAATCAAGCTTGGCATTCTGAGGATACTATAGGTGGTATTGCAATTGGGTCTCCTTCTATGAATAACTTGATCAAAAAAAATCAAGAACGAGACCAAGTAATTGCAAAACTTGCTACAAATGTCAATGTGTTGACAAAGCTTTTCACGAAAAATCAGAAGAAGAAAGTCAATGTGGTTGAGAATGTGCAGCCGGTGCAAAGTGATGATTATGAAGAGGCAAATTATGTTAATAATTCTCAAGGTGGGTACCAAAGGCAGAATTACCAAGGTCAAGGCTCGCAAAATCAATGGAGACCAAACCCGCAAGGGCAAGGTCACCATCAATGGCACAACGACCAAAGTGGCTCTAACCAAGGAAATTGGAACAGCAATAATAATTTTTCAAATCGAAGTTCCAACCCTTATGTTCCTCCAAAGAGTCAGTATTCGAATCAGGATCCTCTAGTGAGTCTAAATTAGAGAGCATGCTTGAAAGAATACTACAAAACCGAGAAAAGTCTGATAATTCCATGAAGAACATGACTGAGTTGGTTGGCTCTCACACTGCGGCGATTCAAAAGCTGAAATTGCAAATGAGAGATATTTCACGTGAGCAATATCCACAGCAGAAGGGAACACTTCCTAGTGATACGATTGCAAATCCAAAGGGAAGTGGAAGTGGCCCAACTTCCCATATCATGGCTATCACTACCAGGAGTGGTAAGACATTGCAAGGAAGGGATAAACAAGCAGTCGATGTGGAAGAACTTGAAAAAGGGGTCGAAGTTGAAAACCCTAATGTTGCTGAAGTAAACAAAACTCCAGAGGTTGTGCAAAACCGAGATGAGACCCAAGAAGGAATAAAGGACAAGGCAGAAGAAACATCAAACATTCTTCCGCCAATTCCTAGACCCCCTCCTCCTTTCCCTCAAAGACTTGCGAGAAGAGTTGACGACAGCAAGTTTGAAAAATTCTATGACATTCTCAAGCAGCTATTTGTGAATATACCATTCTTGGAGGCGTTTCAAGAAATGCCGGGTTTTGCTAAGTACCTAAAGGATTTGATCACGAAGAAGAGAACCACCAAGAATGAGGTGGTGAATATGACTCACCGGGTTAGCTCTATTATTGCTACAAATCCAATCCAGAAGAAAGAGGATCCGGGAGCATTTACTATTCCGTGTACTATTGGAGTGCGCGACTTTGCAAAGGCATTGTGTGACAATGGGGACAGCATCAATCTAATGTCGCTTTCCATCTACAAACAAGCTGGATTAGGAATGCCAAGGCCGACAAGCATGAGGTTGCAGATGGCTGACCGTTCAATCAAAAGACCAGTCGGTACTGTAGATGATGTGATTGTGAAAGTTGGGAAATTTCATATTCCAACTGATTTTGTGATCCTTGATTGTGCTGTGGACAAGGAAATCCCTATTATATTGGGGAGACCATTCTTAGCTACTGGAAGAGCCCTTATGGATTTGGAGCGTAATGAAATCAAGTTCTGGGTGAACAACGAAGAAGTTACCTTCCAAGCCAGTAAGGGTATGAAGTTACCAACCGAGTATGAGAGCATTTCACTAATTGGTATTGTTGACGAAGTTCATGAGGCTGTCGAGATGAAAATGGAAGAACAATGCCTAGGTGAAGCACTGGCAGCTATATTGGTGAATTTCGATAGTAATGATATGGAAGGCTTTATGGAGTCGGTGAATGCATTAGAAGGACGTGGCTCCTACTCGTATACTCCACCAAAACTGTCCCTCGATCTGGAGAATAGAGCTACACCGCCTGCAAAGCCATCGATTATCGAACCACCTCAATTAGAGCTCAAACCACTTCCGTCGCATTTGAGGTATAAATTTCTTTGCTTGAATAATACTTTACCGGTAACTGTGTCTTCGTTGTTGAATGATGTGCAGGTGGAACAGTTGCTGCAAGTTTTGAAAGAACATAGACAAGCCATTGGTTGGACAATTGCGGATATTCGGGGAATCTCTACTAGAATTTGTGAGCACAAGATTTAACTAGAAAATGGGACAAAACCGAGTGTGGAGCACCAGCGACAGCTGAATCCGTCAATGCAGGAAGTGGTGAAGAAAGAGATAATCAAATGGCTGGACGCTGGGGTAGTCTACCCAATTGCTGATAGTTCATGGGTGAGCCCGATGCAATGCGTGCCAAAGAAGGGAGGCATGACTGTGGTCAAGAATGAAAAGAACGAGCTCATTCCAACAAGAACAGTAACCGAATGGAGGGTATGCATGGACTACAGGAAATTAAATAGTGCCATGTGCAAGGACCATTTCCCTATGCCTTTTATTGATCAAATGCTTGATCGGCTAGTAGGAAAGTCCTTTTATTGTTTCCTTGACGGATACTCCGGTTATAATCAGATCAATATAGCTTTGGAGGACCAGGAGAAGACAACGTTCACATGCCCATATGGAACATTTGCTTTCAGTCGAATGCCATTCGGCTTATGCAATGCTCCAGCTACCTTCCAGAGATGTATGATGTCTATCTTCTCCGATATGGTAGAGGATTTACTTGAGGTTTTTATGGATGATTTTTCGGTAGTCGGTGAAACTTTTGAGCATTGTCTGAAGAATTTGAAACAAGTGCTAAAGCGATGTGAAGAGACAAACCTTGTACTAAATTGGGAGAAATGCCACTTCATGGTGGATGAAGGTATTGTTTTGGGATATAAAATCTCAAGGCATGGCATAGAGGTGGATAAAGCTAAAATAGAGATCATCTCAAAGCTTCCTCCACCCACATCCGTAAAAGGTGTCTGTAGTTTTTTGGGGCATGCTGGATTCTACAGGCGGTTCATTAAGGACTTTTCAAAGATTTCAAACCCAATGTGCAAACTCCTTGAGAAGGATGCAAAGTTCGTCTTTGATGAGAAATGCTGCGCAGCTTTTGAGGAACTGAAGACAAAGCTCACCACGGCACCCATTATTGTACACCTGATTGGTCGCTACCTTTTGAGCTTATGTGTGACGTTAGCGGTGTAGCTATTGGAGTTATGCTGGGACAAAGACACAATAAAGTTCTTCACCCAATATACTATGCTAGCAAGACACTTAATGGAGCGCAGATGAATTACACTGTAACCGAGCAGGAACTGTTAGCCATTGTGTATGCGTTCGAGAAGTTCCGTGCTTATCTATTGGGCTCTAAAGTGATTGTGTACACGGATCATGCAGCTCTCCGTTATTTGATGGCAAAGAAAGATGCAAAGCCACGACTAATCCGATGGGTTTTACTTCTGCAAGAGTTCGATTTCGAAGTTATGGATCGCAAGGGAACACAAAACCAAGTGGCAGATCACTTATCTAGACTTGAAGAATCAGGGAGACAAAAAGAAGAGCTGGAGATAAATGACTCATTTCCAGATGAACATATACTGGTGGTATCCAATTCAGTTGCACCGTGGTATGCAGACATCGCCAACTACATTGTCAGCGATCTTATTCCAGAAGGGTTGGAATCATACCAACGGAAGAACTTCTTGAGGGATTGTCGCAACTATTATTGGGAAGAGCCTTTCTTATTCCGTGTCTGTGCGGATAACATAATTAGAAGATGCGTGCCTGAGGAAGAGATGCTACAGATTCTGAAAGCTTGTCATGACTCACCGGCTGGGGGTCATCATGGGGGTAATAGAACGGCAGCAAAGATCTTGGAGTGTGATTATTACTGGCCGACTATTTATCAGGATGCTAATCAGTTGGTGAAGTCGTGCGACCAATGCCAATGACAGGGACCAATTTCTAGGAGGCATGAGATGCCTATGAACTTTGTGATGGAAATCGAACTATTCGATGTTTGGGGTATTGACTTCATGGGCCCTTTCATAAGCTCATGTGGGATGAAATACATCCTAGTGGCTGTGGACTATGTGTCCAAATGGATAGAAGCCATTGCCTTACCAAACAACGAAGCTCGGAGTGTGACTGCATTTCTAAAGAAGAATATTTTCACTCGGTTTGGCATCCCGAGAGTCATTCTCAGTGATGGAGGTTCGCACTTCTGTAACAGAGTCTTTAAAGGTCTCCTTGACAAGTATGGGGTTAAGCATAAGGTTGCCACACCTTATCATCCACAATCGAGCGGTCAAGTTGATGTATCCAACAGGGAGATAAAGAGCATTCTAGCAAAGACGGTGAACGCGAACAGGACCGATTGGTCAAGGAAGCTAGATGATGCTCAATGGGCGTACCGTACAGCTTACAAGACCCCTATCGGTACATCCCCTTATCGATTAGTCTTCGAAAAAGCATGCCATTTACCCATAGAACTCGAGCATAAGGCTATGTGGGCATTAAAAAGATTAAACATGGACTGGGCGGAGGCCAGAGCTCTAAGGCTAGCACAGTTAAATGAGATGGAGGAATTCCGTCTTCATGCTTATGAGAGTGCAGCAGTATATAAAGAATGAATGAAATTCGTCCATGACAAAAATATCTTTAAACGAGAGTTTAAGGCAGGGGATCTGGTATTGTTGTTCAATTCAAGACTAAAACTATTTCTGGGGAAACTGAAGTCTAAATGGTCTAGACCATTTAAAGTTGTTGATGTCTCTCCGTTTGGAGCTGTTGAATTAGCATCGGAGGATGGGCTCCGAACTTTCAAGGTAAATGGGCAAAGAATCAAGCACTACTTGGGAGCAGATGGAGAGAAACATTTGGTAGAGCAGCTGGCTCTAAAGGATGATCCAATCCCTATCATGGAATGATTGCATAGGCATTTTAGCCACGTCGTGCCGCGACGTTAAATCAAGCGCTTCATGGGAGGCAACCCATGTGTGGTATCATTTGCTTTTGTTTGTGTTGTATTTTTATTTAGAATTCAATATCACATTTGTACTTAGGGCTATTGAAGGGTTTTAGAATGCAGGAATGTGACGAAAGGACACAGGAATTGAATAGGAGTGCTTGAAACTGCAAAAAAAACATCAAGGTGAAAAATGCTGCACAAATGCGATCGCATTTAAAATATGCGAACCGTATTTGTGCCGCAAACTGAAGCAGAAACTTGAGTAAATATAGCTGGCATAAATGCGACGAAGCTCAACAGTTCGCGGTTCGCATTTAAGTTATGTGAACCACATTCTCACCGCAAATAGAGGCAGAGAATTCAGCTCAAAAGTCTGATATAAATGCGGTGAAGACTTCTATTATGCGGTTCGCATTTCCATTATGCGAAACTTAAATCATCGCATAATTGCCAGGTACGTGTTCGCATTCCCTCCTCTTCTAAATCCTTCAATCTAAGTATATAAAAAAAAAAAAAAAAAAAAAAAAAAAAAAA
>MCJB01001924.1:0-13688 GCA_002018475.1 Nicotiana obtusifolia
ATATGTAAGAGATCTTGCCATTTGTGTGGGACATTGATTCCTGGCTTTCTGGTGCGAACTAGTGCTTGTAGTGTTGCGGAGATTTGATAGATTACTCTACTGATTGTGACTGGTTCCCCATGCTTGTAGCTGTTTCTTCTTTTCCATAGTTCCCATACAATGCATGCTGGGAGTGCCTGCATTATTGGTTTCAGTCTGTTAACTGTTTGTGCTGTCCAACATCTTGTTATTGCTTGATGGAAAGTTAGTTCTTCAGTTGAAATTCCTGCTCTTTGCAGGAAGTATTTCCACACCTTGTTTGCAGTATTTGAAGTATAGAAGAGGTGTGTCGTGCTTTCTTCCATTGGGTCTGTGCAGCACCAGCATTTTGAAGGCAGTTGGTACCCCCATCTTTTCAGGATGTCGTCTAGTAGTAGTTTTTCCCTCCAGACTCTCCACATGAAGAAAGTAATTTTGAAAGGGAGTCCCTTTACCCATATTTTCTCATATGCTATTCTAGGATCCTCCCTTTTCCTCAAGTACTCCCATGCTGTTTTGACTGTGAATTGCCCTTGATTCTGTAGCATCCAGTATGGAATATCCAGGATGTCTTCCATCCTTGGGGGCTCTATTGTGGTGGTTATGTGATCCACCATTTCCTGTGGCAAGTGTTCTGATAGCTGTGGCACATTCCAGTTTCCATTCTGCAGGGCATTGTTCACATTTTGAAGTGTTTCTTCAATTGGGAAGTTTGCTGGTACTAGGAAGTATAGGGCTCCTAACCTAGTCCAGTTGTCGTACCAGAAGAGTGAGGATCACATTTTAAGATGCCAGGCAATTTGATGTTCAATGAGCTCTCTACATTCTATCATTTTCTTCCAAACTTGCGATCCTTTCCTCCATGGTACAGTTACTGCATTATGTTTTTTGCAGTATTTCTGTGTCATGAATGCACTCCATAGACTGGCTTAGTTCTGAAGTTCCACCACAGTTTGCAGAACAGGGCCTTGGACATGTCATGAAGGGATCTAAATCCTGCTCCTCCTTCCTCTTGGGGTAGGCATAGGTTGTTCCATGGTGACTAGTGTCTGCTGGTGCCTCCTATTGTACTACTCCAGAAAAATTGGGCAAATAGCTTGTGAATGTTATTGATTACTTGCTTGGGAGGATTCACTGCTGATAGTAGATGGACTAGCATGCTTTGTAAGACATGTTTGATCAAGATGGCTCTGCCTCCTATTGAAAGTAGTTTCCCTTTCCAGGATTGAAATCTAGCTTGTATCTTGTTCACCGTGTCTTGATAATAAATTATTCTTTTCCTTGAGTAGAAAATGGGGTAGCCTAGATAAGTGAATGAAAAGTCCTGCCTCCCAATTCTTGTTATTCTTTCTGTTCTTGCTACTGCCTCAGAGGTAGCTGAATGGTACATATAGATAGCTGACTTGCTCCTGTTTATTAGCTGTCCTGAAGCTGCTTCGTATGCACTTAGTGTCTCCATTATCAACTGTAATGAGTTGGCATCTGATGATGAGAAGATGATCATATCGTCTGCATATGATAGATGATTGATTCTTGGGCTTCTTCTAGGCATTCCAAAGCTTTTGAAGCACTTGTTTTGATGCAATGCATTTAGGCCCTTTGAGAGTGCTTCAGCAGCAATGGTGAAGAGAGTAGGAGACAGAGGGTCTCCTTGTTTTACACCTCTGTTGATTTGAAGAAACCATGTGGTTGGCCATTGATAAGAATTGAGTACCAATTGTTGTCCACTATGTCAATGATCATGCCTATGAAGGTTTCATTGAAGCCCATCTTCCTGAGAACTTTTGCTATATATAACCAGGATATTCTGTCAAATGCCTTGGTCATATCTAGCTTGATGACCACATTTGGACCTGCTTTTACTCTTTTCCCAATGTCAGTGATGATTTCCTGTGCCAGGAGGACATTTTTCACTATTGTTCTACCTCTCACGAAACCAGCTTGTTCATGGGATATTAGGGAAGGTAGGAAGACCAACAATCTTTCATGTATGATTCTTGAGAAGATCTTGTTGACGAAATTGCTAAGGCTTATTGGTCTAAGGTGAGAAAAGGTTTCAATCTCCTTCTTCTTTGGTATGAGGACCAAATTTGTGTATGTTATGCTTTTGGGTAGGTGTCTGCCTGAGAAAAATGCTGTGACCATGTTTTGTATGTCTTCACCTATGATTTCCCAACAAGACTGATAGAAAGTTCCTGTGAATCCATCTGGACCTCCTGCACTGTCTTTGTTGAGACTGAAGACAGCTTGTTTTGTTTCCTCCTTTGATGGTAGCCTGGTCAGCTCTATATTTTGCTATGAGTTTATCACTTGCTGGATGTTTTCCAAAATTCTGAAGTCTGTGGGAGTTTCTTTCTCAGTGAATTGCTCCTTGGAGTAGGAGATGGCTTCTTCCACAATATGTTCCTGCTCCTCTAACCACATGCCAGTATTGTTTTGAATTCTTTTTAATTGAAGCCTTTTTCCTTTTTCCATTGACTTGAGCGTGGAAGAATTTGGTGTTTCTATCTCCATCTTTAAACCAGGCTATTCCTGCTTTTTGTTTCCAGAATTGCTCTTCGACAGCTAGATGCCTGACTATTTGTGCTTGTACCTTTTGTAACCTTTCTCTGTTTTGGGCAGTAGGTCTCTCTTCAAATTTTTGTTCATGGACAAGAACCACTTCCTCCATGCTAGCTATGGACTGAAAGATGTCTCCAAAGGTAGCCTTGCTCCAAAGGGATAGAGCTTTCTTTAGCTTCTTTAACTTGTAGTTGAAAATAATGAAAGGATCTCCATGGAAGTCAGCTTGCCAGTTTTCTTTGACCACTATTTTAAAGGTATCCTGCTTGGTCCATAAGTTGAGGAATTTGAAAGGCTTCTTGATCTTTATTGGCTTTTGGTCAAAATGTATTAACAAAGGACTATGATCTGATCCAATTTTGGAGAGGTGTGTGACTTCTATTGTTGGAAAAGCTTGTTGTAGCAGTTGATTAGCTAGACATGTATCCAACCTTTTGAAGATGCATTCCTCATCTACTCTCCCATTCCACCAAGTGAATATACTTCCTTTGAATCCCAGGTCCGTTAGACAGCTGATGTTAATGCAATGGTTGAAATCGTCTACTTCATTGAAGGGAACTTGGAGACCTCCATATTTCTCTTCTTGATCACATATGACATTGAAGTCTCCTCCGACTATCCATGGATTCGTGATTGTCTGGGATAAGTCATATATTGAGTCCCATAGCTCTATTCTTTCTGCTGGTGTGCACTTGGCATATACAAGCGTGAGGATTAGCTCCACCTTTGTCTCTGTGTGGTGTAGCTTCAAAGTGAGGTGTTGGAATGAATCTGTGAGTACTGTGACATTGTAAGCATTGTCCAGGAAGGCCCATATTTTGTTAGATACATTTGCTATTGCTTGTGTCATGCCAATTATTCTTCTGTATTGTTCTAATTTCCTGAGTTGCTGTTTTGGCTCCATGATGCCAATGAATTCAAATTGATACTTGTTGTAAAGTGTGATTAGTCTTTCAAAAGCTTGCATTGTGTTGACTGATCTTATATTCCATATGATGGCATTCATTGTGCTCTGTTGAGGTATGTTAATGCTCTTTTGGGTTGGAGCCTTGTTGATGGAGGGCTGCAGTTGCTCTTGAAATGCTTCCTCTGTGTGTTTTCTGCTCCAGCTATCCTATCTGTATGTCGTGGTGATAGGTTCCCTTGCCTTGCTATGTTCCTGAGATTCTGTGCTATGCTCTCCTAATCCATGTCCATGTCTGTTGCTTCTTTTCTTTCATTAATGTCTGTTGATTTTGTTGACATGTTTCTGGGTCTGATGATCGCCTGTAGTTGAGCTCTTATTGATTCTTTTCTGTTGATTGGATCCTGTTCCATTGGTCTTTCCACTATTGCAAGGAAAAGGGTTATCTAATATTGACTTTCTTTATTATGTGGTTTCTTTACAGCATTATCATCAATATCTTCTTCTTCCCCTTGCATTTCTTCCGGAATCTCACCTTCCTCTGAGCATTCTTCTATTTAGTCTGCCCACAGCCTCCCTGGGATTTGCTCTGCTTGTCTAATTGCACTTATTTTTGCCTGTTCTGCAGGTTTGTTGTAGAAGGTCTTCATGACCCATTGTGTGGTGGATTCATTTGTCCTACCTGTCTCACTACTCGTGCTTGTGATTATGTTTCCTTGATGCATATTGACTTTCCTATTTTTTGATGCATGGATATTTGATTCATCCATTGTTTCCTTGTCACCATTGGGGTTATGAGTTTGTGTTTCCTGAGCTTTGTTTCTAGGGACTTTACATTGGCTTGGTGACTTTGCTTGGCATTTAGACTCGAGGTTCTTTGCTGCTCAGTCACTGTCGAGGTAGTTGAAAACTCTTTGCTGCTGATTATCCCAACACTATCCCCTGTCCTGCTTTGCTTGTCTGTGTCTGCTGTCTTGTATCTGCCTTTATTCCTGTTAGTGATTGGTGTCAAAGTGTTTGCTTGGCTGCCTTGACTGCTGATTTTCCCAGTAATTGAAGGTTTTTGTTTCCTTGGCTTGGTCATTTGTTCTTTACTCCTTTCTATTGTGCCTGGGTTATTAGATGTTGTAACCTCAGCTACCTGGTCTTCAGCCATATGATCAGCAACATTGGTACTGTCCTTTTGGTTACTGCTTTCCTCTGCTGTTTCTATATTACTTGCAATTGTACCTTCAGTTTTCTGTTCTCCATCAGCATTAACATTAGCATTAGCTTTGTCCTGATCCAATACTACTGTTTCGTTGCTTCTTTCAGCTGTGTGCCTGCCTGTAGCATTGACATTGATTCCTTCTGCTGTGTTTGTGTTGTTGATTGTATTTCCAGCTATTTGAACTTCAGCATTGTGAGTGTTTGCATCTCTTCTTTCTGCTGTGTGCTTGCCTGTAGCATTGTCATTGTTTTCATCTGCTCTGTCTTTGTTGGCAACTGTATTTCCAGCTTCCTGACCTTCAGCATTGTGTTTGTCTGCAGAGCGAGTGTTTACTGCATTGGCATTTCTTTCTGATGCTAAATCCTTGTTAGGTTCTGTGTGTTCACTGCTTTGAACTTCAGCGGAGAGTTTCTCTGAATCCTTGTCTTTTCCCCGTTCTAAAATTTGGAATTTGTTTGTGACAGGGACCTGCTGAGGATTCCTATTAGTTGGTTCTTTTTGTTTCCCTTGTTTGTGTATTGCCCTGTTGTGCACTCTATTATCTCTGACTTCTTTCCATTGAGGGCCATTGTTGCCTACTAACTTACCACTTGACAAAATCAGCATTGGATGTTCCTTTACTGTTAAATCCTTTCCTTTTTTTTTCCTAAGCTCTGCTTGCCTTTGTTCTTCATCAGTGGCTATGTAAAGAATTTCCGGATGCAATTTCCAACACTCAATCATTTCATGCCCTTGAATTTTACATTGTTTACAGTATTTTGGGAGATAGTCATACTGTATTTTGATCCATTCAGTTCTGATTTCCCCTGTTGATTCATTTTCTATGTCTAGTCTAACCTTTTGGGGTAGTTCCGCTAGCAAATCCACTAAGACTTTAACTCTTGCACAGATTGGCCTTGTTTTATTTATTGTAGCTGCAGATGTAGGGGCTTACCGACTGCAGATGCCAAGGAAAATAAGCATTCCTTTACATAGTAGGTCGGAACAAGATGTGGGAAGGAAATCCATGCCATAGCCATCGACGTTTCTTCTCCAAACTTGAACTTTGTGTAATAAATGAACTGCCTCATCTGATATTCAAATCCATCTTTGGCCTTGAGATAATATGTGCTTTTTGAAGTAATTTTTATGAAATCTTCCCATAAAGTTAATCTAATCAGCACATGCTTATCTCTGAACTGACCTATGTTACATTCACCTCTGATGCCACACTGAATTGGGATGATTTTTCTGAGCTCCTGCAAGTCCCGCCACCCATATGAAAATTTACCCAGAACCGCGAATTGCAGACCTTCAATGACATTCATACGAGCTACCTCAGCTTCCGTGTATTTGATAATCGGTTGACCATGCATGTATGTTGCCTTCTTGATCGGAATTGGTTCTATTCCTCTGCTAGGGTTCGAGTTTGAAATGTTATTTATCGTCACTGGCTTGAGTAATTGAGAGTAGTCTAGGGGTTTTTGAGTTACTGGGTTGGGATTTGTTGCGATTGGGTTGTTTTGGGGTGGCCGGCTAGCTGGAATTTCGCTGCCTGGCGTTGCCATTATCGGCGATGAGAAAGCTTCGATGATGTCGTCTGTTTTATCTCTCTAGCGCCAGACTTTCTCTCTCCTTATGGTATTTTAGACTTAGGAGTGTGTTCGGATAGTGATTTGGAGGTTCGTAGGTGATTTTGGTTTGAAATGGCAAAAGTTGGAAAATTAGAAGTTTGGAGAGTTGAAAGGTTTGATCGAGGGTTGACTTTGTGGTTTCTGGACTCGGATTTTGGTTCCGAAAGTTGGAGTAGGTCCGTTATGTCATTTATTACTTGTGTACAAAATTTGAGGCCGATCATAGTTGATTTGATAGGTTTCGACATCGATTTTGGTAGTTAGAATTCCTTAGTTTTTATTAGGCTTGCATTGGGGTACGATTCGTGTTTTTAATGTTGTTTGATGTGATTTGAAGACTCGACTAAGTTAGTATCGTATTTTTGGACTCATTGGTATATTTAGTTGAGGTCCCGGGGGCCTCGGGAATGATTCGGATGGGAATCAGATTGAAATTTGGACTTGGGAGAATTTCAGGGGCTGCTGATGTCTGGTGCCATTGCACCTGTGGAGTTTTGGTCGCAGGTGCGTGACAGCAGAAGCAAAGGAATAGTCACAGATACGTTTTGGCTGGGCAGTGGTTCAGGTGCGAAGGTTTGTCCGCACCTGCAAGTTCGCAAATGCGGAGAGGGGTCGCAGGTGCGAGGTTTGGAAAGGGAGCCTGGGGGCGTAAGCGCAGGAAGTTATCCGCAGATGCGGATGCGCATATGCGCATGGGCGATCGCAGATGCGAAAGCGGACTTGATTTCTTTGGATCGCAGAAGCGGTGGGAAATTTGCAAAAGCGAAATTATAGATGCGGTTAAGTGGAGCGCAGGTGCGAAAAGGCCTGGTAGTGTATAAAATTCAAGGATTCCGAGATTTTATCATTTTTGGACTTTGAAAGCTCGGATTAAGGCGATTTTTGAGAGGGATTTCGAGTTATTTCTTGAGGTAAGTCACCTTTAATCATTTTTATGAAATAATATTGATTACCTATTGAATTTCCCACCTAGTTTATGTGTTTTTGAGGTGGAATTTCGGAGTTTTGGGCTAGGGATTGGAGAATGAAATTTGGGGATTTGAGTGATGATTTTGTATCGGAATTTGGTATGGTTGGACTCGTGGTTGAATGGGTGTTCAGATTTGTAACTTTTGTTATGTTCCGAGGCGTGGCCCCGGGGGTTGACTTTTGAGTTGACTTTTTTGACTTTTGATTAAGAATTTAGCATTTTCATATGGAATTGATTCCAATAGCTTGAGTTGATTGTATCGAATTATTTATCTCTAGATTCGAGGCGTTCAGAGGCCGATTCGCGAGGCAGTTTGCTTGAGGTAAGTATCGTATTTAAACTCGATTGAGGCACCAATTGCTTGAATTGTTATGATAGCCACGTGCTTTTGGGTGCGCACATGCGTGGGGATGAGCCCATGTGCGGGCACCGGGGTTATATATTCATGTTCGGGTTGTACTCAGGCTCTTATAAGCTTAGAATTGACTTTTAAGCTTTATGCGATAATATCTCACATGTTGTAACAGTTTTTGTGATCTATTTGAGCCATGCTGAGGCTACTTAGAGGTTTAACCCCTGAACGAACTTGTTAAATGAGTTTCAGTGATGAAATTGCCGATTTGTGCTGCGATAGCACACTTTGCACATGCCTACACTTTAACATGCCATTTATACTAATCCAGGGATATGAGAATCTTATTTCATTCATCATATACATGTATACTTGCTTTATTGATTATGTATGATATGTTTGGACTGGGGGCCTACGACTATGCCGGGTGGATTATGTTATTGGCACGTGAGTTGTCCATGCAGCACGTGAGTTGTCTGTGGGATCCATATATTGATATTATTGGCATGCGAGTTATCCGTGCAACACGTGAGTTGTTCGTGCGGGTCCATATATTGATAATATTGACACGTGAGTTGTTCGTGTCGCACGTGAGTTATCCGTGCAGGTTCTATTGTTAGCACTTGCGTTGTTCGTGCATCACATGAGTTGTCCGTGCAGTGTGTGGAATTTGTACTTCTTGATCATTTATTTGATTTACTTATTTGTTTCTTCTACATGCCATAATACTGTCTGAGTAGGGTATTTGAGAACCTGTGCACATGGACACATGGATATTCTTCTCCTGAAGCTTGATGAGTTAGTTTCAAATATTGTTTTGTGTTGGTTTAAAAAGGCAGAATTATACCGGAATAAGTAGTATCCTCAATAATTTAAGCTTCTCTTACCTTGCCTTGTTCATTAACGATACTTATTGAGTTGATTATACTCATACTACACCCTGCACCTCATGTGCAAATCTAGGTATTTTCGGAGACGTTTGTTGCTGATTGTTGAGTTTTACATGTTCGGAGATTATCGAGGTAGTTGCTTTGGCATCCGGATACCTTTGAATCTCCTCCCCTATCTCTCAATTTTTACTTATTCTGTTCTACTTTCTTAGATAGTGTATCAGACTGTGTTATTGTATAGATGCTTATGTACTCAGTGACACTCAGCTTTTGAGAATTCTGTATTGAGTTAAGGCGTTCATCCAGTTTTATGAGATTTTTGCTTGAACCTATTTCAGTATATTTTGAATTTTAAAAATATTGGTATGTGTGAGTTGTCGGCTTTCCTAGTATCATGATAGGCGCCATCACGACATGTTGAGTTTTGGGTCGTGACACCAAGGACCCTATGTTTCGTTGTAAAACCAATCACATAGATATCAAGTATAACTATGTGAGAGACATGGTTAGACGCAAGGTAGTGAATGTGAAGTATGTGTCTACAAAGATATGTTAGTAGATCCATGGACCAAGCCTTTGTCTAGAGATGCGTTTGCGAGACGCACTAGGTCTCAAGGCTTGCGTAGACTTTGATATACTTTATTTTGTTATTATTTTCCTGTGTTCACAAAACTGATGTTCTTTGATATCAATAAAGTTGATTTACATATATACATATTTTATTGTTAAATGTTAGGTACATTCTTTGTTCATCTTTTTAAGTGTGTCGAGTAGACAAGAGGCTGGCCTTCTCACACAAGCAACTGCCTCCTTATCTTAGTGATGTGAGGAGATGAGACATGATTCTAAGAAAAATTATCATAAGGATAATTTGAGAGCTATTCGCTTAAAATCAAATGTCGCTTAAACAATGACATAAGGTCATTAACGTGAAAAATGTTCACCTAGTCTACTTTGCGAGCAAGATGTAAGTTAAAAATGATATTGTAGGTCAAGAAACTCAAATTAAGATACTTATGGCATCTAAATATCATATGTACAACATTCTTTATGAGATAAGACATACGCTCCTTGAAAAAAGGAGAAAATACTATAGCACGTGTTTCATACTATGTGTGCTAATGTCGACTAATTGTGTGAACATAAGTCCATTCTCAACTTATTTTTGTGTGAGACCTAGAGCTTTTATGATGGATCAAGATTTTGTACCCTCAAGACTCCGATAAGAAACTTGAGACTTAAGTTCGATGTTTGCTATCTTAGTGTGTTTCCAAAAGATCATGAACACAGATTTGGTCTAGTGGAGCAAATCTAGAAAAGCAGTCATAGTAATGTTAAGGGGATCGTGAGAAGAGGAAGATCATTGACGGAATCTCACTTATTTGTGTTCATTGGTGCACTATTTATAACTTATGATCAGTTATGATTGTGAATACAAGAAATAATAATATATGAGATTTTGAGATTATATCAAATGTGATTCATATGATCTAGGGCACTGCATACTCTATGATCTACTTGCAGATTCGCACTCGACGAGAGGCTATATACTCATAACATATGTATAACACTTAGCTCTCACAGTATGCTGGTCGCATGGTCTACTTTCATTTATGAATGATTGAGGAGATGAGAGGAGAATATGTTTCTCAGATTAGATGAGCACTCCCATGTGTAAGCGGGAGATGTAGGAAATTTTGGGTCCACCCAAAAGGGGTGCTTTAAGAACCAATAGGATTATTAGTTAATCCTAGAATTTCCTATATAAGTACACTTGCAATGTACAATAAATGATATTCTCTGCAGTATTTTTCCACTCTGTCTCTCTTTCAATCCAACCTTGGATTTAGGCTGTGGTATAGGAGGTTGCTCTGTCACAATGTGACAACCACCACCGACCAGTAATTCTAGCCGCGGTTCATCTATTCCTTTCACTTCTGCTACGCGGACAAGTAAGTTCTCATTTTACAATTTACGCATCAAATTAATGTGTTTAGTTTATCACATTCCAACAGGTATACAAACCTTCTCCCAAGCTACCAATGACACCTTTCTCTGCCCCTCCGAAGTGCCCTATACGTATTCTTTGCATCTCTTGTCAACCTTCTTGAGAATACTTTGGGAAAGAATAAAGAGAGCTCCCCAAAAATGGTATATTAAAAACAATACAACATTGATAATCTACCGCCTTCCAGCATATGAAAGGTGTTTTGAATAGGCATTTGTGATCTTGTATGTATCTTATCTACTAGTCGGTGACATTTTATTTTATTCCACTTCTTTGAGGATAAAGCAAATCAAGATACCTTATAGGCATAGTTCCTAGTGAAAATCCTATCATAATGAGTATCTCCTCTTGCAATTCATTAGTCATTCCAACCAAAAAGTGTTTGCCATTTCAGTGTTATCTATTAATCATGTAACACTGTTGAAATGCTCCGAAGATTTCATAACTCTTTGTATTGATCTCATATCTCCCTTACAGAAATCATGAGATCATCTGCCACATACAGACGAGTGAGCTTAAGTGCTTTATACAATGGATAAAACTTGAAATCACACAATTCACTTATTTTTTAAGAATTCTAGATAGGTACTCCACGATTAGGACAAACAACAATGGAAAAATTGGATTCCCTTATCTAAGTCTTCTCTTCGTCTCAAAATACTCATAGCCTCCACCATTTAACTTAATAGAGAATTTGGTGGAGGTAATGCACACCAAAATCAACTAAGTAAAAGAATTTAGGAACCCATACCCAATGGTGCTTCTTTTATGACGTCCCAGCTTACCATGTAGTATGTTTTCTTCAAATCAGTCCTTGTAAGACACCGAGGTGATGTCTTCCCGTTGTAGTGCTCATGATCAATACATTTTGAACCAATAACCTTCCATCTACAAAAGCAGCTTGGCTGTCTGATACTAAATGATTGAGTGCATTCTTCAACTTGACACATCCTTTGATATGCATTTGTATAACATATTGTAACAAGAAATAGGCCTTAACTTGCTTGCAAATTGAGGTACTGGTACTTCTGGGATCAGAGAGATCATAGAAGAATTTAACTACCCTAGTAGTTTCTCATTTCTAAGGAACTACATCGCCGCATTAGTTATATCCTCCCCCGTTATACCCCATGTTCATGAAGTATCTGGACTCTTATTAACATCAATACTAAATATGGAGTATAAAGGTTAGAGGTTACATCGGAAAAGATGAAGTTGGTCTACTGAAAGAGTATGCCCATCCCTCAGAAAGCCCATCCTTTCGGAGGGAGGAACGATTTACTAAATATGTCTGAGTCATTTCCATCATCGTCTTCCTTACCAAAAATGAATATGTCCCATGCTCTGTATAAAACCCTGTCCAAAAAATATGATTACCTCTATGAAGTAGATATCCTACCAGATGAACAAAAGGTGTCTTCCACCGAACTACCTCTTATAAACCCTTACTCGGCCTTCGCCAAAACATCATTTGCACCCTGGACACAAATTCGTTTCCTTGTCCAGCACAAACCAAAAGGAGTGAAGGAATATGTTGCTGCCTCAAAACTTGACCAGCATCCTATTCTTGCCACTCGAGAGAAATAATTTATCACACTTCAAATTCCAGATGATTTTCCTAGGCAATGGAGAGATCATGGGTTTACCCATATCCATTTTGGTGCTATCCGAATCGCTTTAACATATCACGGAAGAAAAGGTCAACCTGTTGTAGCTCGACTTTCTCTTCTAGATACAAGATACTTGGAGTACCAACATGCAAATTTGGGTACTGCAGAAGTTACCTAGAATGCTGGGACAGTCTTCATCACAATTTTTCCAAATTTCAACATGTCCCTTTATGATCCATAATTAACCGAAGCACTAAAAATCCAAGTCCAAATCCAAGGAGCCCCTCAAGCCAAAGATTCCATCCAAGCCACTCTTCATCACCAAATGGCATGGCGAGTCCAAAATCATGCCATGGATCTTTGCCTTCCCGGAGGAGAAAATGCTTTACTCCTAAAATATTGATGCTACCAAAGGAAACACCATGTGCACCCAAATACCCAGACAAATTTCAAGAGAAGAACTTGTCAAAATTCTTCTTGATTCCTGGATCACAAATTATGAAAAGTTAAGAGAACCAGAGGAATCCCTACAATCTAGTGAACCAACTTTTACCAAAAGAAATGACAAAACCGTTTGCATAAGCTTCGACCATTCCACCTCAAAAAACCCAATAAAACCATCTTTTCTTGCCAAATGATCCAACCCAAAGATACAACATATACATACCCTGAACCTGATGCAGAACTCTTTTGGAATATACAAAGCATCATGGAAGAACATGACTGGTATCAAAGTTTTGACAAAAATGGTAAGATTTACTTGGTGGTTCAAATGCCCCTTTACGGGACACTGCCCTTGGGATCTTGATTGCGATTGTCAAGACTGTTTAGAAAATCCAAATAGAGAATATGACGAACACCACCAGCGTCATGGGGAAAGGTTCGGCCTCAACAAAACCAAACCAAAATCCAAGAAAAAGGGGAAAAGTACTGAAAAATAATTTCGAGCCAGATATGAAAATAAAGACCCTTCAATTGGCTCATTAAGCCGCCAGGTAAATATGAATTTCTTGTTAGTTACAAACCCCAGGAATGGCCAAAATTACCAGAAAAATTCACTCCAAGTTGGGAGGACAGTGAAACCACAACCAAACCCAATTCACCACCAGTCCATACCTCACAACCCAAAAAGCCACTTGAACCTAAAACTTCACCAATTCCGAAAATCAAAAATTCCCCACAACCACAGATATTCATGCTAAGCCCTTCAAGCTCCAGACCACGACTTTCCTTCACTACAACCTTTTGAAAAGGAGGGTATAAGCCATGCTCCAAAAATTCCCAAGAAAAACGTAGTGCTGCCTACTGGAGAAAAACCCCCCAACAAGTGACATCGAGGCAACAATAAATTGGCAATCCAAAAACTCCATCTGCCAAAACAAGGTACTGACCAACATTGGCAACACCATAAAGAACGTGGCCCATACACAAAACAAAATGATGAGCAAGGTGGAAACAATTGAGAAAAAGATGGAGCAAACATCGTCTCGCCATGAAGGACTAATCAAAACGTTGGAACTAAGGTTGGCAAATTTAAAATATGAGATTTGT
>MCJB01001925.1:0-124918 GCA_002018475.1 Nicotiana obtusifolia
ATATTACTGGCCAACCATTTATCAAGATGCTAATCAGTTAGTGAAGTCGTGCGACCAATGCCAACGACAGGGCACGATTTCGAGGAGGCATGAGATGCCTATGAAATTTGTTATGGAAATCGAATTATTCGATGTTTGGGGTATTAACTTCATGGGCCCTTTCATAAGCTCATGTGGGATGAAATACATCCTAGTGGCTGTGGACTATGTATCCAAGTGGGTAGAAGCCGTTGCCTTGCCAAACAACGAAGCTCGGAGTGTGACCACGTTCCTAAAGAAGAATATTTTCACCAGGTTCGGCACCCCAAGAGCCATCATCAGTGATGGAGGATCACATTTCTGTAACAGAGTGTTCAAAGGTCTCCTCGACAAGTATGGGGTTAAGCATAAGGTTGCCACACCTTATCATCCACAATCGAGTAGCCAAGTTGAAGTATCCAATAGGGATATCAAAAGCATCCTGTCCAAGAAGGTAAACGCAAATAGGACTGATTGGTCAAGAAAGCTAGATGATGCTTTATGGGCATATCGTACAGCTTACAAGACTCCTATTGGTACATCTCCATATCGGTTAGTCTTTGGAAAGGCGTGCCATTTACCCGTTGAACTCAAGCATAAGGCCATGTGGGCATTGAAGAGATTAAACATGGACTGGGCGGAAGCCGGAGCTTTAAGGCTGGCACAGTTGAATGAAATGGAAGAATTCAAGTTTCACGCGTATGAGAGTGCAGCAGTTTATAAAGAACGCATGAAATTCGTCCATGATACAAAGATCGAAAAGAGAGTTTAAGGCGGGGGACTTGGTGTTGCTATTCAATTCAAGACTTAAATTATTTCCGGGGAAGCTGAAGTCCAAATGGTCAAGACCATTCAAAGTTGTAAATGTCTCCCCGTTTGGAGCTCTCGAATTGGCATCGGAGGATGGGCTCCGAACCTTCAAGGTTAATGGGCAGCGAATCAAACACTATTTGGGTATAGGTAGAGAAAAACACGTGGTAGAGCAGCTGGCTCTACAAGATGATCAAGTCCCACCTACAGAATGAGTGCAGAGGCATCCTAGCATCGTCGTGCCCCGACGTTAAATCAAGCGCTTCATGGGAGGCAACCCATGTATGGTATCAGTAGTTTTTATTTTTGTTTATGTCGTGATTTTATTTATTTACAATTCAATGTTACATTTGTACTTAGGTCTATTTGAAGGGTTTTCAAATGCAGGAATGTGATGAATGAACACAAGAATTAACGAGGAGTTGTTGAAACTGCAGAAGAATATCGAGATGAAAAATGCTGCACAAATGCGATCGCATTTGTGCTATGCGAACCGCATTTGTGCCGCAAAATGAAGCAGAAAGTTAAGTAAACCTGGTGGGCAAAAATGCGACGAAGCTCGTCAATTTGCGATTCGCATTTGAGTTATGCGAACCGCATTCTCACCGCAAACCGAAGCAGAAAGTTTAGCTCACAAGGCTGCTGAAAATGCGGTGGAGGTTCTTAATTTGCGATTCGCATTTCAATTATACGAACCGCAGTCTCATCGCATAATAGTCAGGTAAGTGTTCGCATCTTTTCCTATTCTAAACCTTTCATTCTAAGTATATAAAAAAAAAACATAAAACACACAAACAAACAAAAAGGGAGACGAGACGACGGAAACGGAGAAAACCTTCCGATTTTCTTCATCGAAAAAGTAAACATACCAGTGCACTAACCTTCAAAGAGCGGAATTCTTGTTGCCCTAATCTTCATCATCAGGTACGGTAACCCTCTACTCCCTCTTTCATCTTTAACTTTGCACGATTAGGGTTAAGATTCAGCAGAAATGTTCAAATCGTTGGAATGGATATAGGGTTTGTGTTTGAGGGATGCACATACATGAATAATAGAAGGTATTTGCAGTCCGCAAACTAAAAAACCCTAGATGCCTGAGAACGATGACATTTGCGGTCAACCTGCGATCGCATAACCAGTATGCGAACCGCAGACTCACCACGAACACACACAGAACATTTAGTTAGCACAGGTACACTATGCGACAATTATGCGATCGCATATTTGTTTTGCGATGCATTTGAAATCGCATTCGTCCGCAGTGAACAGGTTGAAGCACAACATCAATTTGCGATGGAATTGGAATTCGCATACTAGTTATGCGATCCGCAGAATCCACCGCAGATGGCCTTCTACCTGTCATACACATTTCTGTGTCTCTGTGGCCATTTCTCCTATTTTTGTATTCTATCAAATGATGATAATGTCACTAACATATCCTATTTATGCAGATATGGCTAAAAAACATCCCAAAAGCAAAAGACCTTCCTCCGCTTCAACCTCCGAACCAACCAAACGAGCAAAGAATGATTCAACTAGACCTAACACCTCCAAGTCTGAAGAGGAGGATTGCTTTCCGGAAGTTGATCTAGTTGCAGAGGCACGGAGGAAGAAAGGAGATGACCTTCAACTTCGCTTTGAAGTTGAAGGCTCAAGATCATTGTTCAGGGAGGCACTCACCAAGAGACGGATCCTAGGGGAAAAGAGGTTGAGTTTGAACAGGCTGCAAGACAAATACCCCCATATTCTCGAAATCATAAAAACAAGAAGATGGGAGTATTTCACTAAGGACCCAAAGGAGTACAATGAGTCAATAGTCCGTGAATTCTATGCGTCATATGGAGCATCCAGAACAGCATATCATCAACATAATCGCATATTCACTAGCACTGTTCAAGTTCGGGGCAAGACTATGTTCTGTAGCAGCAACTATATTAATGACCTCTATTTCCCCAACTGGGACTCAAGCACACCCGAGTACGATGCTAAGTACTCAAATAGAGAGAATGAAAGGGAGTGGATCGCGTCAATAATTGCAAGGGGGACACCGGCCTGGATAAATCCTGGGAAGAAAATCTTTAAAGAGGACCTCACAAGGGAGGGCAAATACTGGCTAAGATTCATCACCTCCCATCTAGTACCGTCCAGAAATGAAACAGACATTAGCATTGAGAAGGCACTTCTCATTGCTTGCATCATGACGGGTATCAAAATTGATGTGGGAAGTCTCATCTGCCAGGAAATTGGAATCCGAGCCACTCAGCGGGCTACGTCACTTCCTTTCCCAAGTTTGATCACCACCCTCTGCCAGGAGGTGGATGTCCCTTTCCTACCGCAACACGACAAACTTGGGAGGTCTACGAGAGATATCGATATCACTCATATAAGTGATTCAACTGCCCCACCAGTGACCTCAATTGAAAAGATTGATGCCCAGAATCTACTATCTCCCCAAGATCCCGACACCTCCACAGTGGCTGAAGAAACTGCACCATCATCGACTACTGGTCCATCAGCTTCCCACTTACCAGCCATTTCAAGACTTAGTCTAATTGCTCATCATGCCAATTCAAAGGTAGACCAACTCTTGAAGACACTGCCCTCTCTGATTAAACAAGCCTTGACTCCGATGCATACGTCAATGACCGCTCTCCAACAACAACAAATAGCATTTGGAGATAGGTTGACCAAACTTGAATCAAGGTTTGACAAGATGGAAAGAGAGGAAGTGCAAGGTTTGCCCAAGCTGCGGGAGAAAGTAAAATCAATGAAAACTGACCTCCAGAAGATGAAAAATCTGGAGTTCGACATAGCCTCCCTCCTACCCAACGAGGGTGACCAGAATGCTGGCCCTGCTAACTTGGGCTTAGACTTCACGACACTCATGGCGGACATCCCACCATCATCTGCTAAAGTGTCTCAGCCTCCCGCCCCTACAGTTCAGGTTGAATCTACTGATGACGAGACTTCGGAAGGGTCTTCAGAATTTGAAGGGGACGACTCTGAGGAGGCCAGTGTAGAGCTCGATGAGGGTGCAACCCCTAAGCCAAAAGGAAAAGAAATTGCGGTGCCCACAGCAGAGGAAGAACAAGAGCAGGCAGACATCGAAGAAGCCATTGAGCGATCATTAGTAGATAAGGCTGCCAGGAGATGGCCATCAGCAGGAGAAGGTAGCAGCTCAGCGGCTCCCCTACCGGCTTCGGACCAGACTTACTCTTCTCCTCCAGCACCGACAGAGACCTAGGCTACTGCATCTCTTCGCGCAATTGCGCCACCAGGGAGCCCCTTGTCCTTTATATTTTTTTCTATGCATTGGGGACAATGCATGTGTTTAAGTTGGGGGTGGTAGCCTTATATTCTTGTTTTGTCTGTATATGGGATTTACCTGTGAGCATGTTCAGTGACATTTCATACCTGTACATTATATAGTAATGCTTTATGATTTATGTGTATATGTTGTTGTAATCAAATAGTTAGCAATAAACTCCCCTTGTTTTTTCTTTTGTCGGGTTCTTTTTCAAGGGTGTAATAGTATAACCGGAAATTTGAGTATGAAGTATATTGACCAGGATGGTAGATCTGTTAACAATCAAGTATGTAAAAGTATGTGAAGTATAGACCCCTATAACGAATCAATTAGGTGGATTTGAGGCTCGCTCAGTAACTCTGGGTCTACTTAGAATTGTGAATGTGTACACGAAGAAAGCCTCGAGTTACTAAATGCAAACTCCAAAGCTGTAAACTATGTTAACCGAACAGTTGATGTGCCATTATGTGTGAGCTCATTGTTTTGATAGTTCTTGTGTTCACTGCTGCCATCTAGAACTTGTCCGGTTGGTTTTTCGTTGCCTATCATATGTACGCTGAGTTAGAGAAGTGATCTTAGGCTTTCTTTGATTAGTGATGAAACCTGTCTAGCCTTTTCAGCTTACCTGTGCATAATAAATATCACTAGTACCCTATTTTGAGCCTTGTAGCCTTTTCCTTGGCCTCCGCATTACAACCTTATCCCATTCATCAAAGATGATCTCTTTTGAACCCATTCTTCCTTGAACATTGAGTATGGTTAAAAGTCTAAGTTGGGGGTGTGGGTAAACAAGTAAATGGGCAAGATATTGAAACAAAAACGGGAACCCCATACCTCAAAAGCTCATGTGAATCTATGGAAGCTTCAAATAAAGAAGCTTGAGAAAAAAAAAGAGAAATATTCTATGTGTGTTGTCATAAAGAAGCTTGAGAATCAAATAAAGAGGTATGCAAGTGGGGTCTAATACGGGAATGTAAGGCCATTGAGTCCATGGGGTCAAAAAGGAACAAAAGGTTGAAAGAAATAAGCGTGTAATTAGTGTTCAAGGAGGAAGTAGCCACTATAATCTAAATATGCATCCTACCCTTCCTTAAACCGACATTACAAGCTTACAAAGTCCTTATGTGATCTCTAACCGAGTGTTCCTACGACTAGGCGATGAATTAAAATAAGGGCAAGCATATGGCATGGCATGTGGTGACACTTGAAATTCTATTCTGAGAGCGAGTGTACTAGTACTTTTGTCCCTTGGTTTTGCTATAATAAATATTGTGAGAGCGGGACTTTCTTTCTAGTGAGGGCACGTACACTGATAGGTTGATAGTCAGTTGAACTTTGAGTTAAGCATAAGTAGATTCAGCTGAAAGTAGCCTTTAGTTATTTTGTTGAGGCTCAAAGTTCACCAATTGATTGGTTGTCTTTGAACATAGTAATGATTCAAAGGGGGTACAGTGTTAAAAAGGGTTATGCTTGAGATGTTGACAACAAAAATCGTCCATGGTCAGTATTGCTTCATATTTGATAAAGTAGAGTCTAGAGTAGGAAAGTGTCGTGTTAGTTGCTTGAGGACAAGCAAGAGTTTATGTTGGGGGTGTTGATGGCCGGGTAATTTCGGCACATTTTGATACTATTTGTTTAAAGTTTGACTTGTTCTACTAGTAATTATCACGATACTTACGTAATTTTAGTGTAATTGTAGTGTATTGAGTAAAGAAATCCAGAAGTATGGAAAAGAAGTCCAAAAGCCAGCTAAAGGCAAGAAAAGAAGTCAGGAGCATTGCAGATGCAACTATGCGATCGCAGAACAGAAGTGCGAGTCACATAGTTTGCAAGTGGATAGCAGATGGAGACAGAACTCTAAGCTAACTTTCCGGTTGAAAATGCGATCGCAAAGATAACCGCAAAACAAGAATGCGATTCGCAAAGTGGCCTGGTGGAATCGCAGACATGAACAAAGTTCTGGGTGAAAGATGATGTGAAGAATACGATCGCATTCTGCGATCGCAAAGTCAACATGCGAATCGCAAATCCAGATGCGACGAGAGTGAAGTTGACTGGTGTGATTTGAGATGGAATATGAAGATTTGCGAACCACATTCCTGTTCTGCGACAGGAATGCGGTTCGCATTTATGCAACAAGGGAAAATCTGACTGCTACTCGCCTCGGGTTTTGGGCTTCTATAAATAGCTTTGCTAGGGTTTTGTGAGAGGAGACTTGTCATAATTCAGAGTGCAAAGTACGGCTTTTGAATATTTCGAATTGAGAGAAGCTTTTGGGTGATCAAAACTGAAAATTCTAGATTTTTGTAAGATGAATTCAATTATTCTTCCTTGTTCTTTACTTCTCAGCATGTGTAGCTAAACTTAAATGCTGAGGTTGTGAACACTAGATGGGTGGAATGTGATTGAGAGTTTGATATGATTCAAATTTTGAAAGAAGCTTGATATTTATTTAGTTCTCGTTTTCAATTAGTCGTTAGTGGTTGCAAACATTAACGAAGGCCAATTAACGTTATCTTATCTTGGAAAAGTGAGATAGTGTTTGGTAGAAATAAATAATAGAAATTCAAGGCTTTAAACCTTGTTTAACGAAATATCTTAGGAATAAGTAGATTTTAATTTGGCAAATAATTGGTTGTTCTTAAGTTTGACTCTTTTGTATTCAGGAGAATCTTAAGAAGATACATTATCCAAGTGTTGGGAAATATTGGATGATAAGTTATTAAGAACCGATTGCATATCAAGAACGGACTTCAATATCAATATCAAGAACATTCTACGACATTAAGGGGAACACAACCTTTGTATCTTAAATTCATTGTTTTCACGTTCAACTTATTCTTAAACATCAGTTCTTAGTTTACCTTTCTTTACGTATTCAACATCTCTTTATTTTATTTGGCTACTTGATAGAATTACGACTAAGTAAAGTATTGCATTAATTGGACAATCGTTTCACGCCATTTCGCTGTGGGATTTGACCCCAACCTTGTTGGGTTACTATATTTGACATGGATCGCTTACACTATTGTTAAGGTGTAATTTGAGCGAATCATGTTAACCTGGCAAAGTAAATCCAATCGTACCTCTACTAGCTTTGCTGAAATTGCTAATTCACTATATCTACTCAAAACTTACTTACTACTGTTTTACTAACCACCTGCTACCATCATATTTTCTTGTTCTTCTTTGAACAACTAAGGTGAAGCACAAGGTTATTCCTATCTTCTCTCATCATCCTACCCTATTCTATGGTCGTATTATATCTTCCTTTTGTAGTATGTACATGGATCACACTTAGGAAAATTTAATCTGTCTTAAATGAAATTGGAATATCTAACCCCAAACATTCTATACACTTCAAAATCATATAAGACTATAAATATCGAGTGTAAACACTTAGTCACAAAACCTAAGGGGAAACTGTTATATCCCTTATCTCACAATAATAGTCGCTTCTTATAGTGACTTACTAAGATGGTACTTTCTAGTTCTAATATGAATAAAGTGAACAACTTAAATCATTCCCTTGAAATTCAATATCGGCTGCTCTTGGTTCTCATTTTGTACATCATATCTTCTTACTCATATGCATGAATCGTGCAAAAAACACATCTTTGGTAATAACAAATGTTTTTTTGTCACGACCCGGATTTCCCACCCTCGGGTGTCGTCCAGACAGGCGAAATGCCGTAACATCTACCCCGTTGGTCTCAACAATACCCATACTACTGAGGACCTCGTGGTAGCTGTATAGGAAGTCCTGGGGATCCTCCGAAGAAGCACCGCTGAAGGTAGTAGTGAAGAACTTGGTGAACCTATCCAGTCTCCACAAAGCATCGGCGTACATGGCCGCCCCATTGCCGGCCTGAGCCACTGCTCCCGGCTGAACTGTCATAGCTATCTGAACTGCTGGGACTTGAGCCTGGGGAGCTACTTGCTCCGGAGTACGAGTAGCAGTAGTCTGAGCCCCTTCTCCAGCCTGGGGAGTGGCTGGTGCTGTAGGAAGTAAGCCCACTCAGGTGACATTCTCCATGAGGCCCACCAACCGGACCAAAGCGTCCTGAAGAACTGGGGTAACAATAAACCCCTCCGGGACCTGAGCTGGACCCACCAGAACTGTTGGGGCCAGAACCTCCTCGTCAAGATCAATCAGAGGTTTCGCCACTAGTGCTCCTGCAGGAGGCTGAGTCCTGCCCCTACCTCGACCCCTAGCACGACCTCGGCCTCGCCCTCTGCCCCGCGTTGGAGCTGTTGCTGGGGGCTCGGGCTGCGGACCGGTAGATGAGGAAGCGCATGTTCTTGCCATCTGCGAAAGAACAGAGTAGGAATCAAATTAGAATTTGAGAACAAACCGCACGACAAGAATGAACAAACGTGAAATTTTTCCTAACTCTGTAGCCTCTGGGGGATTAATACAGACGTCTCCGTACCGATCCCTCAGACTCTACCGAGTTTGTCTATGAACTGTGAGGCCTATGTAAGCCTAGGGCTTTGATACCAACCTGTCAACGACCCAGATTTCCCACCCTCGAGAGTCATGATGGCGCCTACTAGTGAAAGCTAAGCAAGCCAGTCAATCGGATTATTAACCATTTCTTTTTTTTTGTTTTTTTTTTTTACAAAATATCGCCGATAACTATCCGCAACAGACTACCCAAGATCTGGTGTGACAGTTTAACAGACGGTTTAAGAGTACTACAAACAAGTTTCTGAAGAAATAACAAAATACTGTTTCTGGACTACATAGAAGAAACAGATACAAGAAATGGACAGGGGACTCCAAGATCCGCGGGCGTCTGCAGAACTACCTTGGGTCGCCTGAAAATCAGAGGTTGGGAGCTTCCTACTGTTTGAAGCCTGCGGTACTGGGATCTGAACAAAAGAGTGCAGAGTGTAGTATCAGCACAACCAACCCCATGTGCTGGTAAGTGCCTGGCCTAACCCCGGCGAGGTAGTGACGATGCTAGGACCAGACTCCAGGTAAACCTGTACAGTTATAAACATATATGTATCTACAACAGAAAATAGAAATACATAAACAATTTAAACGGGGAAATAAAACATACATCGGAATAGCAGACAAATAAAGCAAAACGAATCATCAATGAATAAGAAAGAAAACTGCAATTCAGCCTTTAACACAAATGAAATGAAGTACAAGCCGCCTTCACCTCCAGTAACCTCTTGTTGCAGGCGTGCAACCCGTTCCCACTTACAGTAACCTCTTGTGGCAGGCGTGCCACCCGCTCCCACATACTCTCGTGGCAGGCATGCCACCCGCTTCCACTTACAATATATCACGTGGTAGGCGTACCACCCGCTCCCACTTACATAATATCTCGTGGTAGGCGTGCCACCCGCTCCCACTTACAATATATCCTGTGGTAGGCGTACCACCCGCTCCCACTTACATTACATCTCGTGGCAGGCGTGCCACCCGCTCCCACTTTCACCATCACAACAGTCACAAGAAGTCCCGGCAAGGGAACAAAGCAACATAAAAAATTCCCAGCGAGGGAACAAATAACATCAAAACAATCATCCTGGCCAGGGGGATTCAGCTATAACCTAACCAAACATGACTCCTATTTAGCTCAATCAATGTCAGTACTCAATTACAGTCAAAATTCTACAATTAACCTCCCTACCCAATTATCATTTTATTAAATCTAGACACGACTCTACTAATGTGACACCGGACCCTTTAAATTTCTACGAACTCCTTAGGCACTACCCAAAATTTTGACACTGGACCCCTTTGACTCCTAACCATCCTTACTCAACTAGTCTAGTTAACCATCAACCTTATACCGAATAAAAGAAGGCTAGAACCATAACCAAAAGGATCAACTAAAATGATGAAACCTTGTGGTAGGTGTACCACCCGCCCTCAAGTCACAACATCTTGTGGCAGGCGTGCCACCCGCTCCTACTTACAGTATATCATAACAAAATCAAGGATAATATCCAACAATTCGAAACAATAGTCACACAACAATTATCCATATATGACCCACGTTCATGCGTGACACCAACGTATAGATACTCGTCACCATGCCTATACGTTGTTCTCAACAAGGAGCAATTTAGCAAATAAGACACGGTTTCTAATCCCTCAAGCTAAGGTTAGAACAAACACTTACCTTGGTTTGCAACAACTTCCTGGACTTCCAACAATCCTTCGAGCCCAACCTTTTATGGGTGCTCACGAACTCTAGGTGGACACAATTGGGGCTAACGAGCTACAACTTGGTAGGGTGCCTTAACTCAGCTGAAATCTTGGTACTGTTCCACAACGAAATTGGAAGCAATTTGGGCTAGGTCTTGGGGTTAGAGAGTGGGGCTTTTCGTAATTGATGTTGGGGTTTGAAGGGAGTGATTTCATGGTTGTTTTTCAGCTTAAATTTGGCCTATTTCCGGGCGAGTTTTGCAGCTGGTTCTTGGTGGGTTTAAATGGGTATAGCTGGGCTGGTAATTCGAGGTTGAAGACTATATTTTGGATATGTTTTCATGGATTTCAAGGCCGTTTCAAGGTGATTTTTGAGGTTGATTTTTTGGGGGTTAGAGGGTGTTGTGAAGAGGTTTATGAGGTCTTGACGAAATAAGGGGTTTTTTTGCATGTTAGCATTCCTAGTCCCTATTTATAGTGGGTCAAAATTCGGAACAAAAATAAAACTTTCAGGTGTTAAAAATGCGACTGCATTCTCGTCGCATACTCAAATGCGGTCCGCATTTTTGACATGCCATTTGGCTCAAGAATCTGTCTCATTCTGCGATTTCGTTGTGAGATTTGCGGTCCGGATTTTAGAAATGCGACCGCATTTCTCACCGCATTTTTGACGTAAAATTTGTCTAGTTCTCTATTTCAATCTGCGATACAGGCAGCGTAATTTGCGGACAGCATTCCTGAAATACGGTCCGTATTTCAGACAGCATTTCTGACATGAACCTTTGCCCAGAAATCTATCTAAGTATGCGATGCCCGTGTAAGATATGCGGTCCGCATGTTAGAAATGCGACCGCATACCCTGCATTACTTACCTTTTCGAACTCTTTTCTTAATTATTAGCTTCTTATACCTCATATCCTGCAAGAATGTTAAGATTTCAAAATTACAAAGAGGGATTTGCGCTTAAAACAAGCCAAATCTAAACAATTAGTATCACATGTGTTCCTACGGCATTGCGGGTCGTTACATTTTTACTCCTATTTATTTTTCCCTTAGGCTCTTTTCTGTCCAAAACTATAGTGACCAATTCTATTCCAGTTGCAGTCAAATTCTTAACCTGTTACACCGTAGGGTCTAACATCTGTAGTATCATCATCCAACCTATGGTTCCATTTCAAATAATTTAAATGAAATTGTTCTGTGAGGTAAAACACATACGGATACACTAACATAACAAACATGTCCCTCAGAGTATACCATTATTTGATAAACCACTTCATGCACCATCCGGGGAGTCTTTTGTCTTAATCTGGACCTAAAACATGCGAACAGTTTGCTCTAATTACTATTACTTACATTTTCTTTTATCACCCATAGGCATCACTATGTACTCAAATCTGGTAACTGAATAACTGATAACTGACATACGGAATAACCATAAACCATCTAACTGAAAGACTGTATAACTCGTAACTGAGGTAAAATGATAATCATAAAACATGATAACTGCTTTCGTACTTTCTAATAAGGTTATGCTCTAGTATGTACTACTATCGATGGTATCACACTTTCAACACCCCCTCAAGTGTTATTTTTTAGCAACCTGTACTCCATAATTTTACCCCAATAGGCGATCATCCTCTATAGGACCTTTGTTTTTCCTGCCCTGCTTGGGCATTCCATACGTCTGGAGTTCCATAGGAAAAGAAGGAAACCTATTGCTCTAAGCTTCATGGAATGATCTAGAGTAGAAACAAATTAGACAATTCTAAATGTCTTGGTAGTTAAACATTTATATGCATGGCCAGCAGACACATATAAAGGGAACTCCACTGGACACGACTTCATAGACTCCCTAGGATACTTGAACCTAGTGCTCTGATGCCAATCTTTGTCACGCTCCGAACCTGGGCCTGGATGTAGCATGGCACTTGATGCCTGACTACATGTGACCAAGTGAACAAACTGTGGCTGAATCAACATGTGATCATAACATACTGAATGCAGAAGATAAACTAACACATGCTGATATACTGAAAGCCTGAATAATATCTGGATTAAACTCGTCGGGGTTGTAGGTTCAAACATGTAAAAATGTATTAGTCCAATATCAAATGTACTGGGCATGAGACTCTATGGTCATATTCATTCAAACACATCATACAATAAGGTAGAGGAGGATGAGGGTCGCCAAATGTCCAATTCAGATGTCCTACATAGAGATTTGGAGTTTGAGGAAAGCGAATTGGGGCTTCTCAAGATTTTCTCCATAAAGGCATTATATGATTTGTCAAGAAAGGAAAATAGAGTCCAATGCACATTGTGCCTTATAGAATCTTGAAGAAAATTGGCCAAGTAGCCTATGAGCTTGAATTATCTCAAGAGTTGTCATCCATGCATCCCATGTTTCATGTGTCCTTGATTGAAGCAAGTTATCGGGGATTTGTCACTCATTTTCACTGTGTAGAATGTTGGAATAATAAAGGCGTGACCTACGAAGAGGTTCTTGTTGCCATCTTTGGCAGAGAAGTTCGTAAATTGAGGAATAAAGAGATTGCCTCTAACCAACAAGATGAAGAGGCCACCTGGGAGGCCGAGGAAGAGATAAAAGAGACTATATCCCCACACGTTTGTAAAATCAAACGGTTGTGTTTAAATAAATGTTAGAGGTGTACTTTCTGTGAGTTATGTTTTAAACATGTACGTCTGATGCTAAGATGCCCCCCATTTGTTAATGTAATGCATGTAATGTTGAGATTGGTGTTAGTTATATGTCGTGATTCTCTGTTGACTAGTGGATGTGTTTTTAGGATTGGTTTCTATGGCTCTCTGACAGGTGGATAGGCCCAAATACATGGAAAACTCTGTCGAAATTTTTGTAAATTTGGGGAGTTTGTAAGATTCTAATTTATTGTTGTGTGAATGAGGAGCTAAATGTTGCGTGTTTAGGAAAAACTCTAATTCTCATTCAATGATGAATGATCCTAAATGACGGAGAATGTAAGACCCCGTAATATAAATAATTATACGTGAAAATGGATCTTGAAACATATTAAGGAGGTTTATATGTTGGGAAGAATTTGTTTGGAACAAGTTATATATATGAAGTGGAAAAGCTGTCTTAATTTGCACAACACATGCCTTTTAGCAGGTATTATTCTCATAGTATAAAGATATTTTCCATGAATTTTGACCCGAAAAGCCATTTTAAGCATTTACATCCAGTTTGGTGGTTTGCGGTCATGAATAGTTTCATATGGTGTATTATGACTTGCATGTATCGTCGGTTTTGGTTTTTAGGTTATTCCAGGTTGATTTGGAAGAATTATTCTCAACTAGGAAGATTTGAGTGGGAAGAGTTGACCTAGTTTGACTGTTGTGTATTTGGCCTCAAATCAAAGTTTTTATGGTTCCATTAGGTCCTGATGGTGATTTTAGACCTAGGCGTATGCCCGAATTTGCATTTGGATGTTTCTAGAAGGTTTTGGATATAATTGGCGAAAGTTGGCAATTAGAAGGTTTGGGAAGTTCATAGGTTTGACAATGTGACTTCGATTGTTATCGGATTTGGATTGTTGTTTTGAGAGTTGTAATAGGTTTATTATGTCATTTGGGACTTGTGTGCAAAATTTGAGGTCATTCCGAGTTGATATGATATGGTTCGACGCAAGTTTTGGAAGTTGAAAGTACATTAGTTCCTTAAGTTTGATTTAGGTACGATTCGTGATTTTGATGTTATTATATGGAATTTGCCCTTGAGCAAGTGCATATTATGTTTTGGAACTTATTGGTATGTTCGGACGGGGTCGCGAGGGGCTCGGGTGAGTTTCGGATAGGTTTGGGTTGTGTTGCGCTCATTTTTTGTGTTTCAATGTCGTTTCTTCAAGCATAAATGGTACCAAATTAAGCAAATGAGCTCCAAATTTGTTTTTGCTTAAAGTATTAGATCTATTTCATAATTACAGAGCCATAGAAAAATGCGAAGTTTTGGACATAGTGTTAGGGAGTTATGCTCATTTTAGTCTAGTAGAAGAAAGCTGGTGCTGGTGCTTCGAATATGCGAAGTTGGGTCCGCATCCGCGACCTTGCAGGTGCAAAAAATGGTTCGCAAATGCAGAAATGACAGCTGGAAAACCGCAGGTGCAGCTTTTTGGGTGCAGAAGTGGTAATCCTTGTGTATAAAAAAACAGACTGCGTTCTTTTGGTATCTTGAGCATATCTTAAAATCTAGAGCTTCGATTAAGGTGATTTTTGTGGCGTTCTTCTCGTCTTTTCATGAGGGTCAGTATCTAACCTCAATTTTCAGATTTAAACATGATTAAAGTTATTCATTTCTTAATTAATCCATATTTTGATTGGAGAATTGGGGGGTTTTACCAAAAACTTTTCTAAAGTGAATAATTGAGTTTTGAACATCGTTTCAGAGTCGAAATTGGATAAAATTAGTGTGGTTGGACTAGTATTCGAAGGGGTTGTCAAAATTTGTGAGTTTTGTTGTGTTCCAAGGTGCGCGCAAGGGGTTGACTTTTTTGTTGACTTTGAGTATTTGATTAAAGATTCGACCTTTTGTTCCAAGGTGCGGGCATGGGGTTGACTTTTTTGCTGACTTTGAGTATTTGATTAAAGATTCGACCTTTATCTCTTGGGTTTGTTTCATATGGCATTATTTGATATTTTTGAGTTGCTATTGGTTAGTTTTGAGCCGTTCGGAGGTTGATTCGCACAGGGTGGCATTTCTAGAGTATATTTTGGCTTGCTCGATATTTGTTTTGTCTTGTTAGAGGTAAGTAACGTATTTGAACTTGGATTGAGGGTAATCATCACTGAGGACCATGTTATCTATGATGTGTTGGGGTGACGCACATGGTTGGTGACAGGCGTGTGTGTGTGCACCGGAGTATTCATGATCCGAGTGGACTTTAGACTATTACCAGCCTTGTTTTGCTATCACGCCTTGTTATATCCATATTTTTCCTATTTGTTTGATTATCTGGGCTATGGTTCCTGCTATAAATCATGCTTAGGCTATGTGATTAATTGGTTGAGACATTGGGGCTATTTCTGTTGTTTTGAGCTATCTATCTTAACTATAGTTTTACACCCACTCATGATTTTTCATTTTTATATCATATCTCCGTCGCTATACTTTAGTCATTGATAAATCATGCTATTGTTGTTTTCTATATGTGATATCGTTTGGGTTGAGTGATATGAGATTGTGAGCCCTTGAGACTTGAGAGGTTGATACCTGAGGTGGGCCTTAAAGCCGTGTTGTGAGTCTTTTATGGATCGGGTTGCACGCTGCAACAGGCCATATTGGCTTTTGATTAGCGCTTGGACAGGATCTGTCCCTCCGAAGTCTGACATGCCAGTAATAGGCGCAAGCACAATGATATATACACGTTCAAAAGGAACAGATCTGAGTGTCGTTTTCTTTGAACCGTACTATTTCTGTTTCGTTTCAGCTTCACTATTTTGTTTCTGCTTCATCACAGAGAATCCTTGAGTTGCGTCGATGATTTATTGAGCAGCCATGGCTGCCTCAGATCTCTCCCCAGCTTTTGGCTGTGGGAGAGCCAAATCCAAACTCTAATGTAACAATAAAAAACCTAAATCCAAAACAGTCATACGCAGCAACGACTCAACAAAAAAATATATGCCGCAATGACATCGAAAATAGAACTTTGTCCAGTTTCGTTCGTCCATGGAGAACCTACTGTCGAATTCCCCATGGATGAAGTTAATGAGTTCATTCAAGAAGAAGGACTGCACCAAGCAGTCGTGTTAAAGTTTTCTTACAGAAAACCAGAGATGCAAGAACTTTGAAGATTGATTTCGACACAATTCGATGTCCAAGATCGATGTAATATCGGGCAGCTGGATTTTCGACATGTGCTGCTCAGGTTGGATTTGTACAATGACTATGTTCAGTTCTTGTCACATTCTACAGGATACCTCAAAGCCAAAGGAACAGAATACTTCTTCAGAATGTTTCTATGGACATTACAATTCAATCCAAAAAAGGAAACATCCATGGCTGTAGTGTGGATTTCACTGCCAGGTTGCCAACTAATTTCTTTGCTAAGAAGTCGTTACTGTCTATCGCTTCTGCTGTAGGGAAAGCACTTGTTGTGGACAAGGCAACACAAGAGAGAACTAGACCGAGTACTGCTAGGGTGAAAATCCTACTCGATCTGTTAGACAAGCATCCAACCAAGATTAAGTTGGTTATTGTCGATAAGGCTACTGGCAAATCTGTTGTTTATTATCAGGAGATAGTTTATGACAATCTGCCAAAGTATTGCTCTTTTTGTAAGCATCAAGGTCATGACGAAACAGTGTGTCGCTCTTTGAAAGAAAAAACTGGACAGAATGTAGTTGCAGCAGTTGATCGCAACAGGCCAGTCGATCGCAATCTACCCGTAGTTGATACTAGCACTATTGAGCAGCTTAAAGGCGATGCGAGAGATTTTTTGAACGCTAAAAAAACTGCTCGTCATGTGGCGCAAAAAGCAGAAAACAATAACCAACAGCTACTGCATACTAGAGTAGACAATGTTGTTGTTGCTGAACAGGTGCTGAACAGTGGTGGTGATAACACTGCTACTAGAAACACAGTAGCAGCAACACACGCTACTGGCAGTGTTGATGATGTTGATAAATGACATGGTGATATGAGGGTCAAGAATGGACAGCCAAAAGCTCCAACTGTGATACTTGCCTCTACTGTTTGCTAGGATGCATACAGCAATTGTTGGTAACCACAATGATGCTACTGATCGAGAGGAGCAGCTGGCAGTTGTTGCGCGTATGCAACAGCTACTGCTGGTTTTCAAAAAATTGCTGCTGATCAAACTTCTAGTGCTGGACAATCTGGAAATGCAGCAAATTTGAAGGATGCGTCCCAGATTTTAGGTAGTAAAAATGATGGGCAGGAGGCTATACAAGGGGTATCAAAAGATGCTTGTAAGATTAATGATGGCAAGGGAGATGATACCACCAACAACGGTGAGATTTGGAATGTGGTAACACATAGAAAATCACCCACAAAGAAAGTTGCAGCGTCGAACCAATTGAGCCCAGGTGTTTGACAAAATGCCTCCAGTAAAGTCTCGAATAAGTTTGATGTTTTGGCACTTGATAAGGTTGGACAACCTGAGTTAGCAATGCCAAATGATAGTATGATGTCCAAGCAACTGGTTCTATGCGACCACACGGGACAAGAAGGCCAAGGCAGTGATATTGAGGCGACGAATTTAGGTGTTCAACAGAATGTCTCAGAGAATAAAATGGTGGAGGACCTCAGTTCAAATGTACCTACAGTGCAATTTTCCAGTCCTCACGTCGAACAGATTATCAAGGATGCGCAGGCTGCAATGATGTTACATACAAATATGGTTGGGCAGCCTTTAGTAACCTCGAACACTTTCGTCTTTGAAATCCCTTCACAGTCGGAAAAATCGTTTGACGAACATGAAGGAGACTCTGGGAAGTTACTATTGTCCACTGGAAATAACAATGATGTTGTCCCAAGTTTGAGAGACATGGTTAGTAAAAGACAAACGAGTTATAGAAAGGAGTGGTATACAAGAGGTAGGCTTTGGGCGGATCCAGTTGAGGATGATGAAGAAGACTGGGGAGATTATGACGAAGGCGAGTCGACTGATTATGCTGCCCTTGAGAGCGACGATGAAGATTTGCGTTCAATACCCTCTCCTCTAATGCCATCGAACCAAAAGAGCAATTTAAACTTGAATGCTCCAGTTTTTATTCCCAGGAAAAATCCAGCAGCTATAGTAAATGCAACAGTACCTGCAGTAGCCGGATAGATGCAACAGATCTTGCAAACAAGCAGTCGAGGCATGGATGAACAGCAGTCCAGTCGAATCTGCTGGACAGCAGCAGCGTCTAAAAAGCAACAGCAATACACCAACTACAACAGCTGGGAATCAACAGCAGAAACAAAACGCAACAGCAAGTCCAACAGCTTATGAAACAGACCACATTGCACTAGCATCAACTGGGCAGTTTAGCACCAGCAGTGCACTGACCAGCAGCAACAGCAACATCCCAGTAGCAACACAATAGCTAGGAACCAAACGCAACAGCAGCAAACTATGCACTGCATTTCACGACAGCAGTAGCAGCATTGCAGTCTAGTGATTGCTAACTCTATGCTGGAACAGCAGCAGCAGCAACCTCGAGCACATACTCCAGTCATATCACTGGAAGACAGGATATTACTAGATGCATTGGAAACTCCTAATCCTACTGTAATTGCCTCTAAATCTATTAGTGCTCGACACATGAGTGACAACAGTAAAGGTGAACAAAGGTTGGAGAAACAACAACACATGGCAGTCATGGTTAAAGCACAAGATGTTCAAGCCTTGATACCACTTGAAACTTTCCAGAAATTACCACACACAGTTAATTTGGGTCGTGACATGTATGAAGAAGGAGAGGAAGAAGACATATTACAAAAAGGCATGGATGAGGCTGCTAAAAGAGATGATTTATCACCTATGTAGAGTGGAAAAGTTAAGAAGTCGCATTCAAGGAAGAAGAGTTGGGACGGCAAGTCGAATGACGAAACAAATGTTCGACGACTACCTATGCGAGTGGCGAAGCAAAAGCAGGTTACTCCAACAATGTCTACGAGATCCAACCATTCAAGGAAAAGATGATTTTTTACTATATTTTGAAGATGAGGGAGGAGGATGATAACGACTTCAAAATTGAAGAAATCACAACATTAGACAACGAGGGGCAAGGTTATAATTCTTACTACTTTTTAATATATCATTTTATAAGCATTATCATTTGTAATATCATCATAGAGTGTATTATAAACTCTATGATGATCACAGAATATTTGGTTATTGCAAGTTCTTTCTTTCTGCGTGCTTGTTAATAGTGAGGCCTTTTTATTTTCCTCAATAGGATCGGTAAGGTAAGGTTTATCTCGGTATGTGTTTACTTAGGTCCTACGCCTTTGGATACACCCGAATGGCTATTAGATTATATGCCCTCGTGAGACTTTGCTAGCAGCTACACCATGACTCCTCTACATGAGTGTGCTATACAGGCAATGTGAGGCGCAGAGGAGTAATTATATAGCCAAGGCATATAGGCGACACTAATCAAGCTTTTGTCCCCCTTTCTTGCACTTGTTCTTTGCGGTTTGCTTTTATTATGAATAAAATCTTATAATTTACCAATATATATATATATATATATATATATATATATATATACACACGTTCTTTGGTGAGGGGCTTTTGAGCAAAGAACCCGTACAGTCCTGAGTGATTTTGTGTGTGATGTCGAGGGGCATTTGAGCCAGGTACCTTGAGTGTGCTGAGAGTGAGTGCACTTGATGATTTCACTGGATATTATTGACTTGACATGTATATTTGACATGTAGGTATAAAGATATATTTTCCTTATGCTAGATGGCAACATGATGTTATTGACTTGACATATAGGAATAGAGATATCTTTTCCTCATGCTAGTTGGTAAATCAAAAGTCTTATCTGAGCTGGAAAATTTGGGAAAAGTCAATGTTTTTTGATAAATTCATATATTATTGACTTTTGTGTAAGGTTCGGCCTTTAATTGTTAAACTTGTAAAGCACGACTAATTTTATGCATTTGGGAATGAGCAGAATATGATATTTCTTGTGAGTTATTTACTGTTACAATCATCATTATTTCCTATGTTGTTATTGATTATTGGCGTTGGACATTGACCTTCTTCCGAGCTCGTCACTGGTATTGCGTGGGATCGGTTGTACTCATACTACACTTCTACACCTTGCATATAGATCGAGCTGAAGCTGTGATGAAGAGATCTGATGTTGAAGATGTACCTGTTGTCCTAATATATCTACCACTTATCATTGGTAGCTTAGATTGAAATTCTATTTAGGCACATTTCAAACAGATGTTGCTATTTATTTTCGTACTAGTTTTGTGAATTTAAGTCTTAGTGGCTCATGACTTGTACTTCCAATCCGTAGGAGTTTGTAAAGTTCAGTTATTTTAATCATCGACTATTATTATTCTCATTTGGGTGGTATTGAATGTTATTTTGCTTACCTAACGGTTCGGGTTAGGTGCTATCACGGCTTGTTGGATTTTGAGTCGTGACCAGTTGGTATTAGAGCTCTAGGTTCATAGGTTCTACGAGTGATGAGCAAGTGTCTTGTAGAGTCTTGCAGATTGGTATGAGGACATCTATACCAATCTTCGAGAGGCTACCAGACATGTAGGAAAATTTTTCATTTTTCTTATATTATTGTGCGGTATTTTGACTCAGCTTGAAGTGTATCTCTTCAATTCCTTCAACTCACTCGTATGTTATGATTGAGCATTCGGTATTAGTGGTGAATCGACGGCTTGTGATTCCACGAGTGAGGTGCGAGATGCACTCTCTGTGTTTTAGAGATAGGGTAGTCTGGAGGACTTGAGGCCGAGTTTTTACCGCAGCTTGAGCACAGTGGTTTCAGTTGTGTGAGTATGTGCTTTGGGACCTGAATGTTCGGTAGTGTCCCTAGAAGTGAGACTGATGGCTCAGTGAGTGATTGGATAGCTATATGATGAGTATGAAGTGACTAAGAACTTCGCTAAGATGATTCGGATGTGATGAGAAAAGTTTGCTTTGGAGGTAAAAGTATTATGGATGCTTGATTTCTGTGTTGATGTGTTATATAGTCTTGAGAAATGGCTGTGTTAGGGACCTTTCATGTTGTTCATTTGTGAAATGAAGTAGTTTCTTATGTCTTGCTGACGAGTTTAGGCTCGAGGAGATTTAATGATTGCATAGTGGTTGTGGCCATGAAAAGGCATAGAGAAATGCTAGTGCGAGGCTAAGCATATGGGTCATCCCCTACGGGATGTTCTAAGGTTGTGTGATCCCTATTATGTTTCTTGGAAGAGTTTCCATTCTACCAACGGGGTGTGTATGTAGTGCAATTTGAGTTTGGATCACTTGAAGCATTTTGTACGACTGTTACGAGGATGGATATGTGCTTAGCAGAAGATTTGAAGTATTCTATGGTTGGTGCTACATGAGCATATGGAGGATTTAGTTGAATTGTAGTGCAGAGTTGTTACAATTATGGAGTAAGGATATTGTGGGTTATCTGATGTTATGTTTTGTTGCTTAGAGTGATGTGGGGGAGTTTGTTGTCGATGATCAAATTGCATGGTCATCTGTTATTTTAGTTGTGGTCTGAGGCATACTTATGGATCTGTTATGACTTGAAGAGGTTGGTTTTGAGGATGACTCAAGTAAGGAAATATCTGGGTGCAAGAAATATTACGTTTTATGGATATATGAGAATCTTGGAATGATTCTGGTTTGTTATTTGTAGTGGACGTAGTGTACAAGGAGAAGGGATTTACTCGGTTGCTTGAAGGTGGGGTTTACTTCTTTAGGTGTGTGTCAGCTAGTAAAGCACAAGTCATTTGGCTCATTTTGGCGGTGCATTGAAGATTAGGATAGAGTAGATGACTCTCAAAAAGGTTCTAATGACTTCAAGATTCATATGTGGTATTTGAGGATTTTCCGGATTTGTATAAGGCTAAGATCTGAGATTCACATTGGATGGTGTCAAGACTTAAGGTATTTCATTATTATTAGGGATTTTACCTTTTAGTATCATAGATGTTAAGGAAGTAGCTTCACATTCACAGAAAGTCTCTTCAAAATAGGTATCTCGATTGTGATATTTTTCGGTGTTTAAGAGGGAATACAATGGCTCATGGGCCTTAAGATGATGTAGTTTTGTGGTAGGATCTCTTGTAATGAACTTTACTTAAGGATCGTAGTGTACTAGCAAGAATAAGTGTTAACTAGAGGCAAGTCGAGGAGAATTTAAAGAAATGGGTTGGCTTGGCAGTGATTCAGGTCGGCATAGTAATAGATATTATCGGTTCTTTTGGTTTTTTTGTATGGTGAAGCTTTACCGATGTTTTGTGGCAACACTTTCGGGCATGGCTACATGCGTGACTTGGTTGAGTTAGAGGGATTCAGTTCTAATGGTTTGCTCTTGTGCTAATGGATTTTGAAGAGTTCTCGATGATTTCTACCACGGTTTGAGATGAATATTTTCTACCAGCATGAGGAGTATGTTGTGTGTTGTGACTTTCTCTTAGATGGGATCAAGTGAGAAGATTTCGTGGTTGACGGGTTGCTTATCCTACTCATGATTCAAAGTGGATGATGGGATTCTCGTGTTTTCATATGATGGCATGATAGATGTGGTGCAACATGTGGGATTGAGTTTTATATGTACGAGGTTGCCGTTCCATTTAAGAGAAGGTCATGAGTTCTAGACAGCATCGATAGTTTCATTATATTTACAAGAATGCTGGCACTATCTTGTACCACCTGAGAAGGGCGCGCATTTCAGAAGGCGCGACGTATTATTGATTTGGCGGATGATTGACTGGTATTAAAGTAATCACCTGGTTGCTCGACTTTTATATTCAGATTTTGCTATGTGGAACAGAAGAATCATGGAAGTAGTTCTTATAAGATGATTATGTCTAATAGATGTGTTATTCATTTGAGTGGTGGAGTTGAAAGCGAACTTAGAGACTAGTATTTTAGGGATTTGAAGGCTAGGAGGGTTCTTAGAGGTAGATTATTCTTTGGTTGTGAAGGTGAAGGCATGTTAAAAGGTGGATGGCTGATTGTATATGTCATGGGTAGGTTACTGTGTACTGCTTGGAGGTTGTCTTCTTATTTGGGGGGGATCAAAATTGATTTAGGGGCCCATTGGCAGGCCTAAAGAGGACGTGTACTCTAAATTGGATCAAGTTTGTTTACTCAGCACAACTATTATTGAGGGGTGTGTCATCGACTAGAGTTGATATTATTCGTGTCCTTGTATGTTATATGTGCTACTCCTTTATACTACGATTGGTTGTGAGGTTGTTGACTATTTGTACTTGGTACAGTCTATTTGGGCTTTGTGACGGAATTCAAGCGAGATGGCTCTTGGAGTGTTGGATGGCTGGTGGTGCCTTTGTTAAGGTCTTCTTGTTTGTGATATATGGTGATATCACATTTCTCCATGGTTATGGTCATGCACTTCACGTGTTTTTTGTTGAAATGCATATGGTTGTTGATTGTGAGCATCATGGCTCGAGGTATTCCATGTGGACCGGTGTTTTGATTGCGTCATGCATCGCGACAGAGTTGTATTTGGATTTGATCCTTTGTGGTTGTTCCATATATTTTGTTTCTACTTTGGGTGATGGGTTCATAGCATTGTGCTTTGCGGTGGTATTTGTTGAGCTTGCGGGATAGTTCTCTTATTTGATTATCTTTCAATTATTGAGGATATTCGAGTTGTTGCTTGGTCGGTGCACGAATTGCATGGTATGTGGCTCTAGGTAGTATTGGTGTGGCATGTCGGTAAAGCAGCTTGTACTGGATGAGAAGAGATTTTTTACGTGAAATTGGTACTATCAGATTTTGGTAAGGTTGGTTTGGAAGAATACTATAAGAAGTCAGCTTATAATTTGGCAATGGTTCCTATCGGGCGAGAAAGCCCCATAATTTGTTGATCTGAGGGGTGGTTGTGAGTTCAGGTGTGTTTCTCTTATCGTTGGCAGTGTGTGAAGGTTTAGAACAAGGCTTTATGTTATATGAGGATTGTTACCAGTATCGGGTTTGTTACTAAGCAGCTATTGTGGTTGGAAGCTATTGTTATGAGTATCTGAGTTATGCGGTATATCCTGTGGTTATAACTTTGGTTATGGTTATGGCTTGATACAGCTTATTCAGACTAGCTCAGTATATAGATGTGAGAATCTGGTCTTATATTGATTTTCGGGTGAATGGAGATTTGATTATAAGGTTTATGCACTAAGGTTGAAGTAAGGATGTTCAGTTACGTTATGTTGTCAGGAAACCCATGGTTTGAGGTGACGTGGATCACCCATGTGTATGCGTATGGTGAGTTGATTCAGTGATTTTATGGCTTTGTTATGACTCTTTCCACGTTCGAAGACATATTAAGTGGGGGAGAATGTTATGATGCGACCAATCATTTCCAGCATTTACATCCATTTTGTGGTTTGAGGTCATGAGTAGGTTCATATAGTATATTATCAGTTTTGGTTTTTAGGTTATTCCGGATTGATTTGGAAGAATGATTCTCAACTAGGAAGCTTTAAGTTGGAAGAGTTGACCAAACTTGATTTTCCTAAAAAAATTTTTACCAAATATACTACTAGGCTATGTGCCTAGTAGGTACTATATATAAATAAAATCACAAAATGGGTCCAAGTCTTACAAGTAAAACAAATATAATCTGAAAAGAGCATACTAATGCTACCGATTACAAATGTAAACTTAACTAGATATAGGCTAACAATTACAAACTCCAAAGATCTCCGGGTGATAAAGCATATGTATCCACACACCAGCAGCAAAAACTCGAAAGTAGCACCTACAGAGCTCTCACCAAGCGCCGATTTTTTCAATCAAAGGGACAAGGCATGAATGAATACAACACTCCTACTCCACAACAAAGAGGAGTTCATAACATCTGTAAAGTAAAACCAGCCGCATGATACACGACTCATCAAACAGAAGCATGAGATAGTCTTGATCAACAAGAGCTCATTTATCTTGTGACCTAGTTATGCAAGGCATGCACAGAATACATTTGCACGTTTAGGGATATACTTCATGAATGAACAATTGAGCAGTACCTTACCATATATTGTCATATCATTCCCAGAATGAGCATTATACAATGCTAAAACCATTGAGACATCATATAGTACATAAGCTGTCCAAAACAGATAGTCAAAAAACCATCCAGTATCCAGCAGTTTAAGTACTCCACCCTGTTACTAGAAATAATCAAACACATGATAACATATGGTGTTTTTCTTTGCAACGACACATAAAGCCTAATGAGCTGCCTACTTGCAATTGTGACTCCACACAATGTCCAACCACTTCCAAGATGATCATGAAACCATGCTAATACCACTGGATATTAGTTCAACCTTATGTGAATATAACAAACATAAGAGCACACAGAAGCAGGCATTATAGTTATAATATCATACATCAATCTAGGGATTTTCTTTTTCCAACTCTAATCCTAAGATTAGGAATTTAACCCTTGTTTAAATTGATTAGTTTCCTTCCTGCAGTAGGAAGCTTAGTAAATGATTGTAATATTAATGTACCTGCAAAGGAAAACACAAGGTTACATAAAGAATCAGCTACTGCATTGCCCTCCCTTAACACATGTTGAAAGATTACATTGAATTGGTCATTCATCTCCTTAATCCTCTATACTTCCTTCCCTATACTCCAAGGTGCATCCCATTCTCCATCTATAATCTTCTTCATCACCAATGAGTCTGTCTCAATGATAAGAGGATGAAACTGTCTATCCATACAATACAAAAGTCCTTCAACAATTGCCTTTTCCTCAGCTATAATATTAGTTGACCACCCTATCTCTTCTGCCTTTGCATATACCATATCCCCAGCATCATTCCTCACATAAAATCCATATGAACTTGGTCTAGGATTACTCTTAGAAGCACCATCAGTGTTGCATTTAAACCGCCCTGCATAAGGCATCGACCATGTAATTCTTATAGTAACAATGTATGTCTTATATTCTTCAAAGAATCTGACCATATCTAGCCAAAGTAAAGGAATGTTAGGCAGCCAGGGATATCTAACAATAGCAAGATAGTGTAGTGTTATGTTCACCTCATACACTACCCTATGAAAAGATACTGCACCTCCTTCTTGTTTCATTGTATTCCTTCTTTTCCAATGCTCCCAAGTGATAATGACTGGTGCTGCTTGGAAACAATGGCTTGAGTTTAGCACAACAATCAGAACTCCACCATGCTCTAATAACCTGATGCATTTGCACCAAGTCCACCACTAGTCCTGCAGCTTGTAAGAACACCTTCCACACCTTGGTAGCAGTATCACTTGTAAGAAATATATGCTGAAAAGTTTCCTCTTGTGGTGGTAGGCAGCACCAACACTTAGAGACAGTTAAATAGCCACCTCTTCTCCATAAATCATATGTTGGCACCTTCCCTATCCATAGTCTTCATAAGAACAAGGATATCTTGAATGGTAATCCTTTTGTCCATAGCAGCTTGTATTCTGGATTAGGAGGAGCCCTATGCCTCAATATTTGCCAAGCACTGGTTACTGTAAACTTCCTGAAGGTATTGGCATCCATTTAGGTGTATCTCAGTATTCATCAGAGTGATCAAAGTACACCTCTTGCCATATATGGCCAGCAATGTCTTCTGGGAAGTTCTGCTTCAACATCTGATCATTCCACTCATTCTCATCTCTCAATTCTGCCACCTCTTGTAGATCTTGATTAATATTGAATTTTTGAGGTACTAGATGATACAATGCACCAAAGCCAGTCCAATTCTCATGCCAAACATTAGTAGAACCCCTATTCATTTCCCACAAAATTTTATGTTCTACCTCCTCTCTTGCCTCTAGCATTTTTCTCCACACATGGGATCCTTGTCTAAGTTGCACCACAGTAGGCATCTCCTTCTTGCAATATTTGTTCCACATGAAGTTCGACCATAATGATTTAGAGGTCCTAAATCTCCACCACAATTTGGCAAATAAGGCTTTGGACACATCAAATAGAGACCTGAATCCTAATCCTCCTTCCTCCCTAGGAAGAAACAAATTTAACCATTTGGTCCAGTGTCTACTTCCGCTTCTTCCTTAGTACTCCAGAAAAATCTAGCAAGCATCTTGTGCAAATTTTCAAGCACATTATTAGGGAGATCTAACACTGACAAAATGTGTGTAAGTGAAATTTGAAGCACACTAGCTATAATAGTATCTTTGCCTCCAAAAGACAACAGTTTCCCTTTCCAAGAGTGTAGTTTTGCCTTCACCTTCTTAATGAGATCATTATAGTAATCCTTCCTCCTCCTTGTGTAAAATATTGGACACCCTAGGTAAGTAAATGGGAACTTACCTTTTTGAAATCTAGTAATAGCACCAATAGAGTCAACTATGTTCCTCGCCACCTTTGTATGCATATAGTAAGAGCTCTTTGTCTTGTTAATCAGCTGGCCAGAAATTTGTTCATACATTGTGAGCACTTCAACTACTTTCCCTAATGAGTAAGTGTCAGCAGAAGCAAAACTTATTGTATCATCAGCATAAGCCAAGTGGTTTAATCGATCAATCCACTTTGGCATTCCAAATCCTATAAATCTCTTGTCCTCAAACAACTTATTCAGTGATCTTAATAGCACCTCTGCAGACAAAATGAACAATGTTGGAGACAGAGGATCCCCTTGTTTCACCCCTCTATTGGACTTGAAAAATCCTGAAGCTTGCCCATTGATTAGTACTGAGTACCAATTATTTGCTAATAGATTCCATATCATGTTGATAAAATGCTCAACAAACCCCATTTTCCTCAAAACATGTATTAGGTATTTCCAAGACACCCTATCATAAGCCTTGGCCATGTCAAGCTTTATCATAACATTAGTAGGCTTCCCTCTCAATCTTATGTCAGTGACAATTTCCTATGTGAGCAAGACATTCTCAAATATACTCCTTCCTTTCACAAATCCAGATTGATTAAGGGATATCAAAGGAGGAAGGATCTTTTCAAACCTATCGTGTAACAACATAGAGATCACCTTATTGTGAAGTTGCTTAGACTTATAGACCTTAAGTCTGAAAATGTTTGAACCTGTGGTTTCTTAGGGAGCAGCACAAGGTTTGTGTGGGTGACTGATTTTGGCAATAATTCACATCCATAGAACTCTTGCATTAGCTTGAATACAATTTCCCAACAATGCTGATAAAATAATCCATTAAAGCCATTAGGATCACTAGCACTATCTCCACTCAATGCAAATATTGCTCCATTAACTTCTTCAATGGTAGGAAATTTGCAAAGCTCCAGGTTCTGATCCATAGTCACCATAGTGGGCACATTATTAGGTAACTCAAAGCTTGTAGGATCTCCTTCCTGTGCAAACTGTCTTTGGAAAAAATCTACCGCAACATCAGCCATAAGATCTTCAAATTCCATCCAAACACCTTCTCTATTCTGAATTCTTTTGAGCTGCGGCCTCTGCCTCTTGCCATTCATATGGTTGTGAAAAACCCTTGTGTTCCTATAACCTTCAGCAAACCATTTTTATGCCTGCTTTTTGCTTCCAATACCGCTCCTCAATGCTAAGATACTTCTTCAATTCAGCTTGTGCCTTCCGGAGCACAATCCTATTCTCAGTAGTTGGTTCATCTTGAAATAATATCTCCTTCACCCTGACAATATACTCTTTAATGGATAATTGTTTAAAGATGTCTCCATATGTGATCTTACTCCATTGGGATAGAGCAACTTTCACACTCTGCAGCTTCTATTGGAACATAAAAAATGGATCACCAATGAAGTCTGCCACCCAATTCTGCCTTATCACATCTTTGAAGGTCTCATGCTTAATCCAGAAGTTAAGGAACTTAAAAGGCTTAACAAACTGCATAGCTTCTTTCCCGCAAATCATCAATAAAGGGGCATGATCAGAACCTATCCTAATAAGATGCTCCACTTCAATATTTGGGAAAAGACTCTGAAAGGGAAGGTTAATAAAGATTATGTCCAGTCTTTTGAATATGCACTCTGAGTTTGGTCTACCATTCCACCAAGTGAAAGGGCTGCCTTGGTATCCAAGATCAAATAATCCACAAGAGTTTACACATAATGCAAAGTCTTAATACTCAGGTGGATACACTGGCAAGCTACCTATTTTCTCATCCTCATGCATTATAACATTAAAATCTCCTCCAATAACCCAAGGTAACTCCATATCACTTGCTAAGTAGTACAAGTTATCCCACAATTCAAGCCTTTATAAGGATGAACATTTAGCATACACAAATATCATCATAATGTGTTTTCCAATGTCCTGATGATACACTCTAATAGTAACCTGTTGTTTAGTGTCTAGTAGCACCTCTCATTGAATCACAGCATCAAAGAACAACCAAATTTTACCATTAATATTTAACATCACAACATCCATTCCTAACCTTCTTCAGTATCTCCGAATATGTCTACAATTATGAAAAGGTTCCATCAATGCAACAATGAAAAAACCATGCCCTCGTTGCATATTGATCGCCCTTTGAAAGGCATGTTGTGTTTTCACAAACCATATGTTCCATATTAGAGTCTTGATCATCATTTAGTTTCTGTAGTTGACCTTCTAGGCAAGATTCTTTTAGGTTGATGAACCTCTTTGAGAATTGACATTATCTTCATAAGTAACTCTAGTATTCTCCTCCATTAGCTCTACTTCGTCACTACACAAAGTAGAACCAGTGGTTTTAGCTCCAATTGAAACAGCTACCCTAAGGTCACTTCCCATCATTTGAGAGGGAATGTCTTGATCATTAGTTGTCATATTAATAGCCTCTGTAGGAGCACCAAATCTTCTATGCACCCAATCAACAGTTCTTTCCTTTTGTATCTCCACCCTAGTCCTTGTAGCATTTTCCTTAGCCTCATAATTAGTAATCCTAGTTCCTTTAGGACTTGGACTGGATTTCTTTGAATTTTCCTGCTTATTCTTCTCCTTCTCCTTGTTAGACTCGTTTAGCTTTTGTTTCTTATCTTTATCTTTTGAATTTCCATCATCTTTTCCACTTGTAATTTGAAGCACTGGTGGATCAACTTCCTCAATTTCAAGTGCATCAAATTTGTTCTTTGTTGTAACTATTTCCACCTTATTCTTTCCCTTACCATTGTCAGACTCTTGCTCCTTTGCATTCTCGATTATGTAACCCCTATTGTCCCTTTGATACCTATTCTTTCTCCTTTACATATATTCTAGTTTGGCAAGATTTGTGATAGGCTTTCCCAGAGCTTTACCACTTGTAAGAACTTTAGTGTTAGCAGCTGCAGTACCAACTACTTCCTTATCACTCCCTTGAACTTCACCAGCATCATCAAACCTCCTATGCAATTCTGGATGAATGATCCAACATTCTACTTCATTGTGCCCTTGTTTCTTGCATGTCTTACAGTATTTTGGGAGATAATCATATTTAATTTTAATCAACTTGGATTCCTCTGGCCCAGTTTCATCTTCCTCTTCTACAATCTTAATTCTTTGAGGGAATTTGGCAAGCAGATTCACCTCAACTTTTACTTTGGCACAGCTAGGTCTAGTTCCATTCGATGTAGCTAAATCAACATGAAGTGGATTACCAACAGCTCTAGCTAATGAAAATATGAACTCCTTGCCAAAGAAGCTAGGTGGCAGCTCAGGGAAACTAATCCATGCAATTGATATCGGTGTCTCTTCATCAGGTTTCCACCAAGGGTTCCACTTTGTGCATCGCATTTGCCACATCTCTCCTTGTGCCTTTAAGTAGAAAGATGGCTTTGACAGTAGGTGCACACAATCCTCCATAAGTGATAGCTTGATTAGCATATGGTTATCCTTAATAAGCCCTATAGAACAGGCGCCTTTCAACTCGCATTGAATCAGGATAACTTTACGTAACCCGTTGATCATAGGCTTTCCATAAGAAAACTTGCCCAAAACTGCCAATTGCAAGCCTTGTTTCATGATTTACTGCTTCACTTTTGTCTTATTCCATCGTATAATGGGTTCCCCATGTAAATATTCCACTGGTTTCATGGAAACGACGGCTAGGGTTTTGCATGGGCATATTTAATGTTTTTGATTGTAACAAGTTTGCATTGTTTCGGCTTGGATTACCGGGTGTAATGGATGTAGTGGGTTGCAAGGGAGGTGTAGACAACTGACCAGCTCCATCAGGAGGTTGGCCAGTGGCCGGGGCAGCCATGGGAGGGAAGCTCTCGTGAGTTTCCTTGAAATCGCCATTCACCTCCCTAGGATTCTCTCTTTTGTGATTTTTTTCGAATGAGTTTTGGATGACTTTTATGTATTTGACATTGGATCGGAGTTTTTATTGTTCCATTAGACCCAGATGGTGATTTTGGCCGTATTTTCATTTGAATGTTTCTAAAAGTTTTTGGTTGTAATTGGTGAAAGTTTGCAATTTGAAGGTTAGGAAAGTTCATAGGTTTGACCGATAGTTGACTTTGATGTTATCGGATTTAGATTGTTGTTCTGAGAGTTGGAATAGGTTAGTTATGTCATTTGGGACTTATGTGCAAAATTTGAGGTCATTCAGAGTTGATTTTATATGGTTCGGCACGTGTTTTGGAAGATGAAAGTTTATTAGTTCCTTAAACTTGTTTTGAGGTGTGATTCGTTATTTTGTATTGTTATGGGGGATTTGAGGCCTTGAGAAAATCTGTATTATGTTTTGGTACTTATTAGTATGTTCAGAAAAGGTCCCGAGGGGCTCGGGTGAGTTTCAGATAGGTTTGGGTTCATTTGCGGTCGTTTTTGATGTTTCGGCGTGGTTTCCTCTAGCATAAATGGTACCACATTATGCAAATGAGCTCCAAATTTAGTTTTGATTGAAGCAGTAGATCTGTATCATAATTATGGAGCCATAGCAAAAGAATCGTTCAATTTGGACATCGTATGAGGGAGTTATACTTATTTTAGTGTCGGAGAAGAAAGCTAGTGCTGGTGCTTCGCAGATGCAAAGTTGGGTCCGCATCTGCAAACCCACAGGTGCAAAAATGGTCCTTAAATGCAGAAATGACAGCTGGAAAACCACAGGTGCGGCTTTTTAGGTACAAAAGCGGAAATCCCTGTGTGTAAAAAAATCAGACTGCGTTCTTTTGGTATTTTGAACATCTCTTAAGTTCCAAAGCTCCGATTGAGTTGATTTTTGCGGCGTTCTTCTCATCTTTTCATAAGGGTCAGTATCTAACCTCATTTTATAATTTTAACATTATTACAGTAGTTCATTTGTGAATGAGTCCATACTTTGATTGGAGAATTGGGGGTTTTTGCAAAAACCTTTTCTAAAGTGAATAATTGAGTTTTGAACATTGATTCGGAGTCAAAATTTGATGAATTTAATATGGTTGGACTCGTAATCGAATAGGTTGTCCAAATTTGTGAGCTTTGTGGGTTCTGAGGTGCAGGCTTGGGGTTGACCTTTTGGTTGACTTTGAGTATTTATTTAAAGATTCGATCTTTATCGCTTGGGTTTGTTTTCTATGGAATTATTTGATGTTTTTGAGTTTTCTTTGGATGGTTTTGCACCATTCGGAGGTTGATTCACCGTGGGATGTCGTTTCCAGAGTATTATTTGGCTTGCTCGGTATCTTTTTTGGCTTGTTCGAGGTAAATAACATATCCAAACGTTGATTTGAGGGTAATCATCCCCGATGACTATTTATTTGTGATGTGTTGGGGTGACGTACATGGTAGGTGATGGCGTGTGTTCGATCACCAGAGTATTCATGATCCAAGTAGACTTTAGATTATTACTGGACTTGTTTTGCTATCACACCTTGTTATATCCATGTTTCCCCCACTTTTTTGATAATCTGAGCTATGGTTCATGGTAGAAATCATGCATGGGCTATATGAGTAATTGGTTGAGACATAATGGGGCTATTTTTGCTGTTTTGAGCTATTTATTTTAACTATTATTTACAACCAATCATGATTCTTCATTGCATATCATATCATTGTCTATGTACTTTAGTCATTGTCACATCATGATGTTCTTGTTTTCTATTTGTGATATTGTTTGAGTTCCGTGATATGAGATTGTGAGCCCTTGAGAGTTAGTAGGTTGATGACTCAGGTAGGCCTTAGAGCCGTGTCTTTATTGTTATTTGGATCGGGTTGTATGCCATAACAAGCCATATTGGCTTTATTTTTAATTGGATCGAGTAGCACGCCGCAACATGCCATATTGGCTTTTGATTAGTGCTTGGGCAGGATCCGCCCCTCCAAAGTCATACATGCCAACAGTGGGTGCAGGCACACTGATACTTACACGTTCTTTGGTGAGGGGATTTTGAGCCAAGCACCTGTATAGTGCTGAATGATGGCGTGTGTGATGGCGAGGAGCATTTGAGCCAGGCACCTTGAGTGTGCTGAGAATGAGTGTACTTGATGATTTTACTGGGGTATTATTGTAAGGCCCCGTAAAAATTTTCTAAAAACTCAAAATTTTGTGGTGCCGAGGTAGGCTTATGCGTTGGCGAATGTAGATATTCTTCGTGGCGAGCTACTTTTTTGGATTGAATAGTGCGCTTGGGAGCAAAGAAAAATTTTTGGTAGAAATGGGCATTTCTGCGGCCCACTATGCGGCCGCAGAGTGGCTGCAGAGTGAAGTAGAAAACTAGGCAAGTTTGGGTGATATTGTGCGGTCTATTATGCAATCACAAAGCTGTTTCACGAGCCGCACATAAATCGCAGAGCAAGCATGAAAATTGTTAGGAGGGAGGGTCTGCGGCGCATTATGCGACCGCAAAACAGGTCTGCGGATTGCATAATGGCCGTAGAGTGGGGCAGAACTGCCCAGTTCCAGAGGGACATTTCGCGCCCAATTTTACGGATTGCATAAGCATTATGCAGTCCAGATATGCGACCGCAGATTGTGTTCTGGAGCTTCATTTTTCTGGTTTTTATAACCCGGCCCTATTCCATTATATAGACGCTATGGAACATTTCTTAAGTAAAAACCTGGTATTTTGAGAGTGAGAGAGTGCTCTGGAGTGGGAAAGGGTTCCTCAATAATTTGTTATTCAATTCTTGCTCAAATTCTGAAAGATTAACAAGGGAAACTCACTCGGTCTTCATCCTAGAGATAAGATTCTACACCCTAACTCTGAATTTCGAAATATAACTAAAAATAGGTAGTTAGTAAGGAAATTCTTGGGTGTGGAAGTTGTTCATTTTGCATGAATGTGTTATCAAGGGGTGTAGGAAGATAATTGAGCTAAAAATGGTAGATAATGGGTGGTGGGATGATGGAATCCACCATAGGAGGACCTTGGAACCTTAATGCACACATAGTGCATAAAATGCTCAAATGAGCTGGAACCATAATCATCTTCCTAATTTTTGGTTCTATTTGTTATATTTCTAAAATAGATCAAAGTTGCTAAGAATTCCGGGACATTTTAGACTTTAAGGAAGCTCCGGTGAGGTATGTTGGCTAAACTCTTCTAGAATTGAACCCCACTATATCGAACAAGTCGTGTGTTAAAATAAATATGCATTCAATATGTACTCCAGAGATTTTTGTTATGTTGAGTTATCTTTAGAGAATGTGGTTTAATTGTGGGATGTTTAATTGTGGGATGTGTGACATTGTGTTATGATTTGAAAATGTGTTCTTAATGAAAGTTATCATGTTAAATTGTGCAAGAAATCACATGTGCCTAAGACCTTAAATTGCTCAAATACGTGTCTAAAGTCTTGCTTTGAGAGACCTGATGTCGATTATCCACAATAATATTTGGAAGTGGAAGGAGAGAGAGCATGAAATGTAAGGTGCGGCCTCTTGCCAAGAATTGTATTGCATTATGGCCTATGGTGCCGATGAGGTGAACGACATGTAAAAGAATATGAAATGTGGTAAATCCTTTTATTAATAAATGCTTTGGGAGTATCATTTAGTCACCGAGGAAGGGTAGGTCAAATAACCTAACCCCGAAACTACACGTGCCGCTGTAGGAGTGATTGAGGGGTAAATCCCCGTGATAATGTGATGAGATAGTTCCCCCTTATATGGGATGATAATGATGTGTTGAATTGTTTCCCCTTGAATGGGATGAGGTTGTCGCTAGCAAGATGTGATGTTGACCTACACGGCATTGTGGTAAGATAGCTTAGCCGATCGGGCGGAGATCGGATGCCATGCCGCGCACATGGTGGTATTGTTAGTGGATTTCTCGGGTGAGACGGCTTAGCTGATCGGGAAGAGATCGGATTTTGTGCTAAAACACGGTGTTATATCGGTGCTAAAGGTCTCCTAACTTAACATGTTGAACTGGCTTAAAATTTACCTTTCCCCTAATATGGCATTTTGTTAATATTCGAGTTTCCCATTGATTCTATGTTTCCTTCTCTGATTACTATTGCTTGTTCTATTAAGAGGGTGTATAGTTTTACATACTAGTACTATTCTATATGGATTAACATCCCTTTTGCTGGGGGCGCTGCATCTTCAATGGGTGTAGGTGGTTCACCCAACAGCGGGCAACTTGGGTCCTCCTTAGTCGTTACTCCCTATTCAGCAGGTTTTGGTGAGCATTACTCTATTCCGGACCGGATGTCATTTGATGTTATACTTCGTATTTTGAGGTACAGCCGAGGTCTTGTTGCCGGCATTTCCATATTACTCTTCTACTGTACTTAGAGGCTCCGTAGACAGTTTGTGGGTGGTGTTTGATTTGGGGAATCGAACTAGAAATGATGGTATTTGGCAATCATGTTTATATCCATAAACTTGTAATATTTTGGAAACTATGAAGGAAGGTTCTAATGAATACGAAATGGGAGTTGTTAATAAAATATTTTCAATGTTTGATTAATGGAGTTCATCTCCTCTTTATTCATAGATGAGTTTGGATAGAAGAAAATCTAACAGGCTTGCTCAGCTGGGTTCACTCGGTTGAGCGCCGAGCGCGCTCCCCGATTTTGGGGCATGACAATTATTGACCTGACATGTATATTTCGCATGTAGGCATAAAGATTTATTTTCCTCATGCTAGATGGCAACATGATGTTATTAACTTGACATGTATAGTAAACTCATATTTTAGTGACTTTGGTGAAAGGTTAGGCCTTTAGTTGTTAACTTTTAAAGCATGTCTAATTTTTCGTGTTTGGGAACAAGTTGAATATGATAATTCTTATAAGTTATTTACTATTACTTTCATCATTATACCTTATGTTGTCACTGATTACAGGTGTTAGACACGGACCTTCTTCTGAGATCGTCACTGCTTTCAACCTGAGGTTAGGTTTGTTTTTTATTGAGTACATGATGTCAGTTGTACTCATACTATACTTATGCACCTTGTGTGCAGATATTGGAGCTGATGATGTGGATAAAGAGAGCCGGCGTTGAAGATGTAGCTGTTGTCTTGATATAGCTACCACTTTCCCTTGTAGTTTAGAATGGATTTCTACTTAGGTACATTTCAAACAAATGTTATATTTATTTTCATACCACCTTTGTAAATCTAAGTCTAAGTGGCTTATGACTTGTACTTCCAACCCGTGGGAGTTTGTAAAGTTCAGTTATTTTAATCATCAACTCTTATTATTCTCATTTGGGTGGTATCGAATGTTGTTTGGCTTACCTACGGGTGGAGTTAGGTGTCATCACGGCTAGTTGGATTTTGGGTAGTTACATTTGAAATGTCTTAAACTGTTTGTTATTTTGAAATTTTTACAAGAAGTTATCATTAAATTGCTAAAGTGAGGCAGGTCGACCAAGGAAGTTTTGCTAATGGTTTAACGCCTCAAATTGCACCTCGAGATCTCCACATTTAGTTTTGCATATCATATGTCCACGGATGAGGTGACATCATGTAATCATGGTTTCATACTTATAGGAATGTTTGGAAGTGATTTGGGGTCTACATCATAGCAACCTATCAAAGGAGGGTAAGTTGGAAAATAAAAAATAGAGAAAGGATGCAACTAGGGAGGCTCGTCTGAATTTTTGCACTAAGCGGGTTTGAACAAGCCAAGACCCCCATCCATTTCAGCAAATAGTGAAGTTATGCCCCATCGCGCGAACTTGAACAAGGGCTCATCCATGTCTACGCTATGCACGAGCATGGACAAACTAGGCCTGAAGCCTTTTATAAAGGGCATTTCAGTAGCTCACTTCTCCCACTCCTCTTGGCCGATTCTTGGAGCTCCTCTCCATTCCCTCAAGAACCCCAACTCATCACATCTTCAAGGTGAGTAACCCCAACTAATTTGGTGTTTCATTCCATCAATTACACTCTAAAACTAACTCAATCCCCCATGAAATCATTAGATTTTCAAGGAATCTTCCTAAGAGCTCAAGTGAGGACTTTGCAAGATTTACTCCCAAAAGGTAAATTCCATCTCCTTGGACTTGCAGGAATGGCTTAATTAGGAATTTAGAGGTAGAACTTGTGGGATAGTGATTGGAAACCATAAGTTCACCAATTGGAAATTTTGAGAATTTGTAAAGAATTAAAAGTGATTTGTATGATGAATTGGTTGGTTCGGAGTGCATGGTAATACATGAATATGTTGTTTCAGCTCCTACACTATTTATTGTTGGTTATAATATGAATAGGTGGGGCAAAGAGTGGGTATTGGATGAAGAAATATCATTGATGAAGGTTGTAGAGAATTGTGCACACTAGATACTTGACATAATGCCTAAGTGAGAAACTGTAAAACATCCTTACTAAAATTGTTACAATTGTTTGGCATTATAGTAGATTGAAGATGTTTAGTGTGGTCGATCTCGTAGTATCATTAAAGGGCAAATTTGAGGTATGTTGGCTAAACTCTTTCCGTAGAATCAGATTCCATGAATTCCTTATAAACTCCAAACATGGTTTGTTCTAGTTCCTATTTCTATTGATCCAAATTTCTTATAAGGGATGATTTACCCAAATTCTTATTTACTCAAGTCATGTTCCAATTATCCCTATTATATTAATCTCCTTTGGGAAAATGCTTCAAGAATTATTGTTGTTTCAATGGCTTATGTCTTGATTTATGTTACATTGCCACCATTATGCCCTCCTCCTTAAATTCAAAGACACAAATGTTTATGTTCTCATGTACTCGTGTGTTTATAGCCATAACATTTCAAATTTTGGAATTACCAAATGCTCATGAAACACTAGACATGTCTTAATTGCCAATGTCATGCTTTTTTCCTTGAAAATATTTTAGCGCTTACATTTGAACTGCCATATGCACATGAATATGAAGTTATGGTCTTCCAATGATAAGAACACATTTATATGATTTCCGATGACTTAAGGAATATGTTACGAAATGAAAGAAAACATTTAACATGTGACCATTGTGCCAAGAATGAAGATCTTATGCATGGTTGAAAGTGCCAATGAAATGAAAAATCTTATGAAAGGAAATGAGATGAATATGTATTTATTTTATACATAACTATATAAAAACATTTTTGGGATTATCGTTAGGACACCGAGGAAGGGCGGGTTGTAAAGGGCCACGATCGAAACTACACGTGTAGTGTTGGAGATGATTGAGAGACAAATTTCCTTGCACTATGATGAGATTATTCCGGTTTATTGGGATAAATTTATTTCTAGCATCAATCCATGTACCCATGTCGACTCGTGTAGCATTGTGGGAAGACGGTTCAGCTGATCGAACAGAGATCGGACACCATGCCGCACACATGGTGGTTCCTCCATACTATTTTGATGTCGATCCACATTTATTCGTGGTCAGAGGTATTAGCCGATCGGGCCGAGATCGGACTCTATTCCATGAGCACGGTAGTATGTCCTACATACTATTGTATTTGATTCATATTTCGATGTCGATCGACATTTATTCGTGGTGAAACCGCATAGACCGATTGTACCGAGGTCGGACTCCATGCCATGAGCATGGTAGTTTGTCCTTGCTTTTATATTGATTCATATTTCGATGTCCATTCACATTCATTCGTGGTAGCTTCGCCGATCGAGCCATGATCGGACTCCATGCCATGAACATGGTGGTATGTCCTTCTTGTTATTGTATTTGATTCATATTTCGAAGACGATCCACACTCATCATGGTGATACGTCTCAGCCTATCATACCGAGATCGGACTCCATGCCACGTGCATGGTGGTGATCGATAGCTAATGATCTCCCAGCCAAAATTGTTAATGCCTATTTGAAAATTGATTTTTGTTTTAACTTGGGATTTAAATATTATTGATAGGTGTACCCTCTCCTCAGCTATTTTTGTGAGCCTTACTCTACACTGTGGCCTTATGTTGTTTTGATTCTTATACATTATGCTTTGAGTATAGCTGGTGCATTGTCACTGGTAATTCCATACTATTCTCATGTTTATTTAGAGACTTTGTTGATCTTTTACAAAAAAGTGCAAACTAGGGTGATCGTACATACTGTGGGTTGTGTTTTAAATGGGAAAAACAACCTAAGCATTTTGTACTTGTCGAATGTTTCAACTTTTAAACTATAAGCTTGTACTATTTTTCCATCTACTAATGAAATTTCATAATTAACAAAGAATCAGTATTGCATGTTCTATCCTCTTGATTTACTATCTCTTGTTATTTATTATTAAATAATTCATGGGCAAGGTTGGTTGGTGGGCACCAGGTAGACTTTCTTAACTAGGTTAACTCGGTTGAGCTCCGATCTCGTTCCCCAAGGTCAGGGCGTGACAGTACTAGACCTTATAGTCCCTTTGGTTATTAAGTAGTAACCTAAAACTACTCTTGTTGTTTAGTAAATTTTGAGGAAAATCTACGTCGGTAGGTCGTGGTTTTTACTTTATTGAACAATGAGGTTTTCATGTAAAATTTCTTGTGTTCTTTAAATTCAGCACTTTACTTTCGATTTGGAACCAAAATCTAGAGATTGAAGAACCATATTTCTTAATGGGCGAAACGGAGAAGACATAATTAACCCCGCCTCTTATGTCTATGTCACGCCTCAAACTCGGAGAGCGCAACTGGCGCTCAACCGAGTGAACCCGGCCAAGCAAGCTTGATAGATTTCCTTCTACCCAAACCCATCCATGAATAAAAAGGAGATGCACGTCATTAATCAAAAACTGAAAAGATTTCATTAACAACTCCCATTTTATTTCCATTAGCATCTTCATTCATAATTTCCAAAACATTACAAGTTTATTGATATAATGAAAAACATGTTTGCCAATTAACAACATTTCTAGTTCAACTCCCCACATCAAACACCACCCATAACCTGTCTACGGAGTCACCAAGTACAACACAAGAGTAATATGGAAATGCCGGCAACAAGGCCCCGATTATACCTCAAAACACAAAGTACAACATCAAATGATATCATGCCCAGAACAGAATAGGGCTCACCAAAACCTGCTGAATAGGGAGTAATTGCTAACGAGGACCAAAGTTGCCCGCTGATGAACCACCTGCATCCATTGCAGATGCAGCGCCCCCGCCAAAAGGGATATTAGTACATATAGAATAGTACTAGTATGTAAAACTAAATGTCCTCTTTCAAAATAGAATGCGCATATAAGAAAGGGAAAACCATATACGAAATTAATATATATATTTTTCGTATGCCAGTCACAATCAACAATATCCCAATGCCCAGTTAAAATATAACAATTTTGAAAGTACGAAGTTAATATATATATATATATATATATATTTGTTGGGAGATCATTAGCACCGATTTACCATCGTGTTTTTAGCACGGAGTCCGATCGCGCCCGATCGGCTAGGCCATCTCCCCATGTTACCAAGAGTAGTACCACCAAGTGTGAAACATGGCGTCTGATCTCCACCTGATCAGCTAGGCCGCCTTCCCACATATGCCGTGTGGGTTGGCTTTCCAATTCACAGCTATTTTTAAATCTCATCCCAATTAAGGGGAATAATCTCATCCCAAATGAGGGGAATAATCACAATCCCCTCCTACACCGGCACGTGTAGTTTTCGGTATGGGCCTTATGACCTACCCTTCCTCGGTTTTCTAATGATACTCCCAAAAACATTTTTGATTTGCATAAAAGGGAAACAAAAGCACAAATATATTTTATATTCACCTCATTACCTTTCACACTATAAATATCTTCATTAGTACTTTCAACCACATACAATATCATTATTTCATTGGCTCTCTTGGCCATGCATATGATTCATCATTCATGGTACGGTGGCTGTATTTCATATTTCACACTTTCATTTCTTTCCTCTCATGTATCATCATCATAAATATCAACATATAAAATATTCCGAAAATCATAACTTTGAGTTCATTAGAAAGGCAGAACTTAAGCACAATAGATTTCTCTCCAAGAAATGGAGTAAAATGATTAGCAATCGATGCACAAGTTAAAATCATAAACAAGTAACACACCATTCATTCTTGAAACACTTTTCCCTAAAAGGGAAACACACTATTTCCACTCACGAATATGTAAGAACACAAAACAAATTGAAAATACTTACAAAGCATAGCATTAGTTAAAACAGACACGTATGGGCATGACTTAAGTACATAAGCTTTTAGGCAATTCTATTTTTAAAATAATTTTGGAACAGTTGAATCAAAGCTCATTTCATAATCTTTCTCACATCATCTTCTTACATTGGCACCACTATCCACGAGTATAACTTTCATTCTTGGCACGTTGGCCACACTCTACATCCCCAATTCACTTATTTCACTTCCAAACATTTTTATAAATTATCAACAGTGAGAGCATTCTAAATCAAGGCCTTAAGTATATATATATATATATGAGCAATAAGAGTTTTAGGCGCATTGGGTATCCTTTCCCAGTCAAGCATAATGGAATTAAATTTGAAATATGATTTGAAGTTATAACGCCTTAACACATAAACCGTAATTGAACACATTCCCGAAGGATAACATAATGTGATAGGAACTTCCAGAATACATTTTGAATACATAGCTCTTGACACTTTGCTTACTCGGAACCATCGAAGTCATAAGGAATAACTCGGAATATAGGAATAAGGAACTTGACCCAACCATACTTGAAACTTATGGGAACTTTATGGGATTCGATTCTAAGAGAGAGTTTAGCCAACATACCTCGCTTTGAGCTTTTCATAAATTACTGCAGCATTTCGAAAATCCTAGCAATCCCAACCTATTTTGAGACATAACAAGATTGAACACAAATTAGAAAGATATTCATGGTCTTAGCTCATTTGAGCATTTCATCAAACACTAGGTGTGCAAATTTGACTACAAGGTTCTTCTACATGATTCCCTTCATTCCATAACCCAATCTTTACTTATTTGAGCTCAACAATCTTCCCACAAACCTTATCAGTACATGTATGTGCAAATAATACTCTTACACCCAAGAATCATACTCTCAATCAACCGTCTTCTACCCAAATTCGAAATTTGAAAACTAGGGTATGGAAACTTACCTCGTAGTTCAAGAACTTGTGAGTTTTCCTGAGTAATTTCAAGGCTTGAGCAAGATTGGATGATGAGAATGTTAGGTTTCTTCCCTCTCTCTCTAAAATGCTCTTGCCTCTCTCTAAAATCATCAGATAATTGCCTAAAAATAAACCCCAAAGGCTGTTTAACAAAATGGGGTCGGGTTACAAAAATCAGAAAATGGACCCTCAGATCTCAACTCCACGGTCGCAGAATCCACCGCATATCACGTTTGCAGTCCGCAAACTAGACCTCGAAATGGTCCTCAAAAATCTGGGCTAGACTGGTTAGGTCAGCGAACATTCTGCGGTCCGCAGACCACTTATGCGACCGCAGAATGAATTATGCGACCGCAGAATGAATTATGCGACTGCAAAATGGGCGCAACACAACTTTCAAAATTCAACAACTCTCTGCTCAACTATGCAACGGATATGCGACCCACAAACCGGTTCTGGCGGTCACAAAACAATCACAGAATTGCCTTTCTTCTGCAAAAAATTTCCATCAACTACTCAGTGCATTCTTCAACTCAAAAAGTCTGAATGGTGGCGAGCTTCTACAATCCTCAAACACGTAAGCCTACCTCGGGGCCATGAACCCGTAAATTCCTTGACAAAATTTTACGGGGCCTTACATCCTCCCCCACATAGGATCATTCATTGTCGAATGAGGAGTAGCGTCCGCCCAGAACATCCAACATAATTCATTTCTCCTTTCACACATCACAAGCCCCCAAATTCGACTAACTCCCAAATTTTCCAAAAATTTTGGTAGAGTCTCCTCTGTACATGGGCCTATCCACCTGCCAGAGAGTTACCAAAACCACTCTAACAATATATCTATAACTCAACAAAGCATCATGGTATATATCAACAACATTGATTTCAGCATTAGGGCATTACATTAATAGAAGTGGAATCTAGACATGAATTGCGCATATTTAAATCATAACACACATCAAGTACCCTTTTGTACCACAAGCATCTGGTTATACAAGCAAGTGAGAATATTTTCTTTCCACAACACTCTGGGCCATCGAGGCGACCTTCTCGACTCACAGACACAGCCATAGCACTTTAACGGAGGCAATCTCAACTTCCAGACTCATCTAACAAAGATGACAGCTAGGTACCTCTCATAAGTCAATTACCCATTAACTTCACCTTCCATAGCTTCCAACGGAATGATAGACAAACGACTCCCAACTACCCTTTCGGGCATAGACACGTGAAACACCTGGTGTATGGAGAACAACGATGGGGGAAAGCCTACCTCGGCCCCACAAACCCTTAAATTCCTTGGCAAAATTTTACTGGGCCTTACAGTCTAAGTGCACACTAAATTAACAACTGATGTCAGAGCAGGTTCTTTCAATGTAAGGCTAACACTTTGAAAGGATCCAAGATGACGTGCATCACTAGAAATTCAAGAAGGGTCACCAACCACAAGGCCACCACAGTTTAACGGAAAGTATTATGCATGGTGAAAATCCAGGATGCAGAACTAGTTGATGGGTAAAGATTTAGATTTGTGGGATGTAGTTTTGAACGGACCAATTATTTCAATGAACAAGAATGACATGGTTAAAGTAACTACTCCAAAGACTAGGAAGGAATACAATGGAGTAGACAAGAAAGCTGTTATCACGACCCAAATCCCACTAGAGTGTGATAGCAGTCAACCCAACCCGCTAGGCGAACCAACCAACACAAATGTAACACTCAACATAAGATAATCATATAATTAATGAACTATAATCGCGAAATTTATAATAACTACCGATGAACTGGTGTCACAAGATATGTGCAACTAAGAATGAGAATACAACTCGATACAAAAGTACAACATCTATTCGAAATATACAAAAAATATAAACAAGTCCAAAACTACCATGAAAAAGATGGAAGTTGTAACCGGAACTGCTGGCCATCTTTAAAGCTCACTTTTGAACTCCACAACATCTCAGCTGCAATATCTACACGCAGGGTACAAAAGTATAGTATGAGTATATCGATATAGTACCAAGAAAGTGTACTAATCTCAGTGGCAAAGTGTTTTGTCAATATATTTTCTTATTCAATCATGTAGTTCATATTAGTAGCAGTAATAGAGTAAATTCACAGAAGCAATATAATAAGCTAATCAAGTTAGAGCATATAACAATAGGCACAAGTAGGTCATATGATGATGAGGTAACACATCTCAGCTAAAATAAGTACAATGTATGTGTAATGCAACAAAAAAACATATATGATTATATGAACAATCAACATTCATATAAAATGCATCAATAAGAGCCTAATATCGAATATGTACAGTAAAGACTCAACTTTTGCATCAAATCGACACTCCCTAAGTGTCCAACAACCTGCTAACAAGTCCCACACATGTGTAAAAATACATCAAATTAATATATAGATTATATACATGAATAAAGCATTTAGGAATGCATGAATAGACATAACGGATAACTTAAAACAGATAAATTTTTCACCTTTATGCTCAAACTCATCAATCAATATCATAATCAGACTAGAACCCATCAGTTTCTCGCAAACACACGTGTACACACCAAGAGAAAAATATTGATATGCGGCTCAGGAGGGATGGATCTTTCATGACCCAAAATCCCACCGAAGTTGTGATGGAACCTTATGCTGCGTGCTAGGCAAGCCAACAACCAATATTCATAAATTAACCTTAATAATAGTTAAATAGTCCCAAATGCGAAATAAAAAAATAATTGAAGTCAAAATAGCTATACAACTGAAAACCATCCCAAGCCTGGTGTCATCGAGTGCATGAGCTCTATTGAGTATTAAGTACAAAATCAGAAGAAAACAAAATACTATCTGGACGAGTAAATAGTAGTAACATGAAATAAGAAAAGGGACTTCAAGGCCTGTGAATGGATCAGCAGTGCTACCTCAAAATCTCCATGCAAGATACAGATAACAGCTATCCAGAAATCGCCGCTTCCAGCAATACCTTGATTTGCACATAAAGTACAAAGTATAGTATGAGTAAAACTGACCCTATGTACCTAATAATTAACAACCTCACCTCGGTCTAAAAGTAGTGACAAGATTTGGCAAGGCCCATTAATCTCTTTCAGTAGTCAACAACAATAATAACAAGGACATAATAATGTCAAAAGGAAATGTAGCACAATTATATCATGTAACGACCTGATTGGCCATTTTGAGTTCTAGTATCTCGTTCATTTATTTGTGACTTTGAGCAGCTTCGAATGATGCATTATGACTTGTTGTGCAGGGTTGGTATCATTTTCGAGTTTTTCGAGATTGATTTGATATAGTGATTCTCAATTTGAAAGCTTTAAGGTGAAAGTGTTAACCAAGGTTTGACTTTTTGGTAAATAACCCCGATTTGTGTATTGATGGTTCCAATAGGTTCGTATGGTAATTTCGGACTTATACGTTTGTTTCGATTGGATTTGGAGGTTCCAAGGTTGATTTTGCTCTTTTTTGTCGAACGGTGGCAATTTGAAGGTTTAGAAATTTCATATATTTGACCATTAGTTGACCTTGATGCAATTAGGTTCGGATTGTTTTCTTGGGACTTGAAATAGTTCCTCCTTGTTGTCTGAAACTAGTGTGCAAAGTTTGGTTTCGTTCCAGGTTGAGTTGGCATGAATGGAATGCTTACTTATGAATATTTGAAGTTCTTGAATTTTAAGGTTGCATGATGAGATTTGGTGTTTGATTCTTGGTTTTGATGATGTTTTGAGCCTTTGGATAAGTTTGAATTATTTATTTGGAAGGGGTCCCGGGGGCCTCATATTTGATTCAGGGTGGTTCTTAGATCATTTCAGATGGTTTTGGTTTTGGTTTGCTGGTTCTTGTTCTTCACATTTGCAATGAGTGGATGGTGGCTACTGTGGGAGAAAGTTGATTCTGTGAGGATTTATTCGCATTTGCAATGATGTCTATTAGGTTGGGACTTCGCATTTGCAAAGTATTTTGATCGTATTTGCGAACTGGCGGGCTGGAGCACTTCACTTTTGTGATATTTGTGGTTGCATTTGCGACAGCTGCTGGGTCAGTGGGGGTTTGCATTTACCATCCTAAGGTTGCATTTGCAGAGGTCGCATTTGCATCTAGAGGATTGCAGATACAATATCTGTAGCCGGTTGTAAGTGGTGTATTTTGGAACTTAGACCCATTTTCTTATATTTTGAGCCCTAAACTTGGAGAGGGGCAATTTTTGAAGGGGATTTTCTCACAAGTCAAGAGGGTAAGTATTCCTACTTTATATTGATATTATATCTTGTTTCCCCATGGATTATTACACCTAGATTATAGAATTTAGAAGATTATTTTTGGGCTTTTTGACTATATTTGGAAAATAAAAATTGGGGATTTGACAGTCGTTTGGACTTGTTTTTGGAATATAATTACATATTTAGGCTTGTGGGGATCCACTCCTGGACTTCGGTATCGATCATGTAAGACCGTAGATGACTTTTCTTGATTTTATGGGAATTGGATACAGATTGAAACTTTATTGTTTGAAATTGATTCCTATAGCATTGTTTGATGTTATTGAGTTATTTTTGGCTAGATTTGAGCCGAACGGAGATGATTTTTAGAGAAAGGTTATTTGAGAGGATTGATTTGCGTTAATTGAGGTAAGTGTCTTGCCTAGTTTTAGTTAAGAGAATTTTTCCTAATATTGATATTGTTTTCTACACAGGAGGGGGTGATATATTTGAGGTAACGAGCATATATACATGTGCCATGAGTATTCATGCTCGGGGTAGATTCTAAATTACTTCATGCCTTGTATAACTTTGGTTCTACTTGATTCTATGTTTTACTCAAAAGATTTAGTACGTGGGCACGATAAATCATGCTAAGCTAATGGAGGCTAGTAGTACATTATTTTTAACATGATTAATTAATTTAGATTGACGCTATACTTGCCTCGGACGTAGTCACATGTATTCTATGAACACACACACGTACTTGTTGTTCTTGTGTTGTGCCTTGATTTAAACGTGTGCTCTCGGTGATATATGTATCATCCTTTGTATGGCGACGCAAGTTATCCTTTCGTGTTACAGATCATGTTTTAGGATAATTATCTCCTAATTAGCCAAGATGGGTACTTTGGAATCATTTCTAGATTAATTTAGTCCTAGCCATACTTTATATGTTGGATCCCGACCCGTATTATTATTTTTATCATGTCCTTGTGCACTTTATTAATGAGTTATAAGGATATTCCTCTTGATGATAATTTATTGTCTTGCATTGTTGTGATTATGGTAAATTTGGACTATCACGACCCTATATCCCACCTCGAGGCCGTGATAAAGCCCATCCAAACTTCCTAAACAAGCCAACTAATAATCCAAAAAAAAATTCCATTTCTTACTTAACAATGACAAAGCATAAGTAAAGACAATAAAAAATCCAAAATAGTTACAATATCTGATAAAGTCATTATATGTCCTAAACAAGACCAATACCGTACGACCCGCGAGACTAGGTGGCACAATTACACTAGCAAACTACAAAAATAAGAGAACATGTCTGGATACATAACAACTGTCTGAAGTACAATAGACAGGGAATAAGTAGGGAACAGCGACTCAGGAACTGCGAAGTATATCCATGAAGTGCAGCTCACCCTAAGTCTCCATGTAGTCTCCTAGATAATCAGGAAGCTCTGTTTGGACCCACATGAGGATCAACACAAAAAGATGTGAAGAAGCATAGTATGAGTATACCGTAATTGATACCTAGTAAGTATCAAGTCTAACCTCGAATCCGGATACTTACTACACTAGTATAATATTAGAATTAAGAACTGAAATAGTAGATAATATCATGAATAACAAGAATCACAGGTATCAATAACAGAAAGGTATTAAGCATGTTTTTCTATAAGGCCCCATAAAATTTTCCCAAGAATTTGGGGTTCATGGTGCCGAGTTAGGCTAATTCCAGCATCCAAATGGCGTCGTTCGAAGCTTTATATGGTATGAGATATAGATCCCCTATTGGTTGGTTTGAAGTTGGGGAAGCAGATTTGATAGGGCCAGAAATCGTGCATCAGGCTATGGAGAAGGTAAAAATCATTAAGGAATGGTTGAAAACTACTCATAGCCGTCAAAAGTCCCATACGGATGTGCATTGTAGAGATTTAGTGTTCAAAGAGGATGATTGGGTGCTATTGAAAGTTTCTCACATGAAGGGCATAATGCGATTCGGGAAGAAGGGAAATTGAGTTCGAGGTATATCGTACCACCCAAATCTTGCAGAGGATTGGTCAAGTGGCTTACATGCTCGAGTTAACTCCAAATATGTCCTTAGTGCACCCGGTGTTTCATGTATCTATGTTGAAGAAAGTGGTTGGACACCTGTCACTCATTATTCCGGTAGAGACTACTGAGGTTAATGAAGGATTGAGTTTTGAAGAGATTTCGATTGCCATTATTGATAGACAAGTTCAAAATTTGAGGAATAAAGAGATTGCCTCCATGAAGGTGCTATGGGGAAACCAACAAGTTTAAGAGGCAACCTGGGAGACTGAAGAAGAGATGAAGAGGAAATACCCTCACTTGTTTGTGTGACCATATTGTTGTGTTTTATCGGAGTATTAGGAACTTACTTTCAATGAATTATGTTCAACTTGTACTTTTTGTTTTAAGATGATCCTTTTTGGTAATATAACAGTTACGAGGTTATGATGTTGTTTCCATGCTATGTACGTCATTGGGTTATGAATATGTTGTTAGAATTGGTTTCTGGGGCTCTCTGAGAGGTAGATAGGCCCAATTATAGGGGAAACTCTAGTGAAATTTCTAGAATTTAAGGAGTTACCCAAATTCGGAGCCCTTGAGGTTTGAGGAAAGAGTTAAGTCATGTTGGGTGTTTGGGTATACTCTATTCCTTAACGAGGACGAATGATCCGAAGAGGGGGAGGATGTAAGCCCCCGTAATATTTTGCCAAGAATTTGGGGTTCATGGTACCGAGGTAGGCTAATGTATTTAGAAGGTTGTGCAATGCACTGTGGAGTAGGTGAAATTTGTTGCAGAACATGGCGTTTCTGCGGTCTATTATGCAACGGCATAACTGTTCGCTGGCCATAGAATTGCCGCGGAGTTGAATAGGAGAAGGTCAATTTTGAAGGTGGTTTTTGATGTCCAATATGAGACCACATAACCATTTCGGGGGCCAAAATTCCATCACAGAATCACCATGAGGAATTTAGGAGGGAGGATTCGTGGTCCATTATGCGACCACAGACCAACCGTAGATTGGAACAGGCCAGCACAGTTTTTGAGGTCAATTTCGTAGTCCTTTTTGCAAATCGCAAACCTGTTCTACGGTGAACTTTACTAGTCCAAGGGTCCATTTTGTATATTTAATAACCTGACCCTATTTTGATCAAAATCCTTTCGGGTCATTTTTAAGGCAAAAATCTGATATCTTCGAGGCAGAAATCACAAAGTCTTCTTCTAAAGAGGCAAGGTTCTATCCCTAGCTCTCAATTTCGAAATTGGCTCGAGTAATGGTAGTGGGAAGTATGATTTTGAGAATAAGAGTTGGTCATTTGTGCATGCATGTGCCAATGAAGGTGGTGGGGAGGTTGTTGAACTAATATTGACGAGCTATTGAAGTGGGGATTGGTTGTAGGATGAAGTATTACCACCATTGGACCTTGTAGTAGCAATTGCACACCTAGTGTTCAATGAAATGCCTAAATGAGTTGAACCTATGCGCACCTCCCTAACTATGGCAGAATTTTGTGATATCTCTATTCATTGAAATCTCTCGGAGTCTTGAAACATTGTAGTAATTCTAAGGAAAAGCTTAACCGAGGTATGTTGGCTCCTTCCGTAGAATCGAATTCCATGAACTTCTCATAATCTTCGATTATGGTTTGATCAAGTTCTAATTTCCGTCATTACAGTTTGCTTCTATGGTTAGCTTGCCCAGGGGCTTATGATTTGATTCATGTTCCAATTGTCCTATCATGTTACTCTCTTTCGGGAAAATATTTAAAATATGGTTAATGTATCTAATGCATGTGACTTAAATTCATGTTTCCATTCCAAAGCATTATGCGCTCTTTTGGGAAGAAAATTCAATGTGTTTAAGACTCTTATTACTTATGTATTTAAGGTTGTGATTCTTTATGTTGATGACCTATGATAATCATTGAAAGTGAAAGAATGGGACCGTGAAGAAGGCCAGTGGTCTGCAGAATGGACCGCAAAATGGCTCTCCAAAACTAGGCTGGCCTGCTCAAGTTTGCAGCCTACTCTGCGGTCGCAGAGTAGTTATGTAGTCGTGAAAAGGACCCTGAAACCTCCCTCAAGAAAGATCCTCACGCCGGTTCTTCAATGAAAGTGCAGCCCGCGAAACAGTTATGAGGCTGCATAATTGATCGCAAAATGGCCTTCAAAATAAAGCTACTCCTATTTAACTTCGCGATGGATATGCGGCACAAGAAACGGATCTGCGGTCAAGAACCTGACCGCAGAATTGTCTTCTTCTGTAAACATTTCCCCCAACTCCTTAATGCATGGAACAACCCAAAAAGTCCATTTACCTACAACCTTCCAACACGTTAGCCTATACCGGCACCACAAAACCATAAATTTATTGGAGTAATTTTATGGGGCCTTGCATCCTCCCCTCTTAGGATCATTCATCCTCGAATGAGGGCCAAAGTACGCCATCGTCACCCAATGTAACTCAACTCTTACTTCACACACCAAAAGTTCCAATTTTGTCTAACTCTTCAAATTTTCAAAAATTTCGGCAGAGTTTCCCCTGTAATTGGGCATATCCACCTGTCAGACAGCTCCAGAAACCCATCCTAACAACATATTCATAATCCAACAACGTATCACAATATTAAAACAACACCAACCGCAACCTCATAGGCACTATATTACCAAAAAAGGCATCTTAACAAATATTGTACAATGTTGAACATAGTTCAAAGAAAATAGACTCCTAACTTTCTTTTAAAACGTAAAAATATGGTTACACAAACAAGTGAGGATATTTCTTCCTCATCTCTTCCTTGGCCTCCAAGGTGGCTTCTTCAACTTATTGGTTTCGCCATAGCACTTTCACGGAGGCAACCTCTTTATTCCTCAACTTTCAAAGTTGACTATGAAGAATGGCAACCGGAATCCCTCATAAGTAAATTCTTCATTAACCTCAATAGCCTCTGCCGGAACAATGAGCGACCGGTCTCCAACCACCTTCCTCATCATAGATACATGAAACATCGGGTGCACTTACGACAACTCTAGAGGTAACTCAAGCCTATAAGCCACCTGACCAATCCTTTGAATGATTATGTAGGTTCGATATACCTAGGACTCAATTTCCCTTTCTTACCAAGTCGCATTATATCGTTCATGGGGGAAATCTGCAAGAATACCCTGTCATCCTCTTTGAATTCCAAATTTCTATGACGCACATCCGAATAAGATTGTCGACTAATAGGACTTCTGGCGACTCTGAGCATTATTCAATTGTTCCTTAATGATGTTGACCTTCTCTATAGCCTGATGCACGAGGTAAGGCTGTATCAGTTCTGCTTAGCCAACTTCAAACCAACCAACAAAAGATCTACACGTCCTACCATAGAGCATGGGTGCACGAAATACTTGGAAATGTGAACCTCAGTCATGATTCTTTCCTAGAGACTATCTACATTAGGAACACATAATCGCCGTTGGTACCTTCGTGTACAATCATTTGTGCCAAGAGAAAAAGCCATAGTTTTGCGTTTATGAATCCCCTCCTTCAAGTGCACCAACAAGAAGAATTAGGCCAAAAATTAGGGTATATTCTGGGAAAATCAAACTTCCCTCGAAGTGACGCAAATAAAAGGCTTTCATAAAAATTTTCGTAGAATCGAGAATGAAGTTTTCATTTTGTACATGCCAGATCATGAATTAGTAACTGCTTGCAATTTCCAAAAAGAATCCCAATTTTGTCGAACTTTCCATTTTTGGAATAGTTACGAAAGCTCCATGAATATATATACTTATGTTTATAATATATGTACATACAAATATTTTATCCACATAGTGAATAATTCCGGAATTAAATCAAAAAGGCCCTTTTAACTCAGTGGTAGAGTAACGCCATGGTAAGGCGTAAGTCATCGATTCAAATCCGATAAAGGGCTTTGTAAAATTCCAATCTAGTATTCATATTTGATTCATATTTGAGGGGAGAATTGTATTTTTACTTGTAATAAAAAAAGTAGCTAACTGGATAATATATTATCATTATACTTAATTATTATACTTAGTTATAAAGTTAAACATTTGTTTAGTCAATATTCATTATTATGAATTTCTGAATAATAAAAAGTCACTTCTTGAATCACCGAATATTCCTATTTTCCATTATACCAACCAAATCCATTCGAAATGTTATAAATCAACAAAAAAAAAATGGTGGACCTGACCTATTGAATCATGACTATTTTACTTAAAATTAAAATATTTTTTTTGAAATACGAAATTATATGAATAAGGGATAAACTCCATGAAGGAAAATTAATGATTCATATAAATCGCTTAATGGGAAATGTCCATAAGAAATCCAACGAGTAACTAATAATCCTGTTATACAGAAAAAAGTAACTATTATGCCCTTTATGATGAATCGTATAGTTGTACGATTTCATCGACTAAAATGGTCATCAAATGAATTGTAATTACAATTGAAACGATCGAAAAGGAACGGATCATCATATAGTTTCTCCTTGACCTCTACTACAAGTGATGATTTGGCCCTATTTTTCAGAATCACCCTACCCTCGCTAGAGTCCATGAGCCGAACTCCCAAACTGGCTAACATGTGAACTTCCTTGGCGAACGGACTTCGATATGCCTCCAAGTGAGCCAAACTACCCATGGATATTTGGTCAACACCATCCGCTACAACATTAGCCTTCCCCAGATGATATAGAATATCGATTTTCTTGTCCTTGAGTAACTCAAGCCATCTCCTTTGCCTCAGATTCAATTCCTTCTACTTGAAGATATTTACGGTCCCTGAAATTTGTCAACATGGACCCCATACAAAAAATGACGCAAAATATTCAATGCAAATACCATCGCCGCAAGTTCTAAGTCATGTATTGGATAATTTTTCTCATGATACTTAAGTTTCTTAGAAGCATAAGCGATCACCTTTCCATGTTGCATCAATACATACCTGAGTATAATCCTTAAAGCATCACAATATACCACAAACCCATTTGTACCCTCTGGTAAGGTCAACACCAATGTCGTAGTCAATCTTGACTTCAACTCTTAGAAGCTCTTTACACAAGCATCTGACCATTGGAACTTAATGGCTTCTACGTCAATTTAGTCAATGGAGAGGCCACAGTATAGAACCCCTCCACAAACCTCCGATAATACCCAGATAAACCCAACAAACTACGAATCTTTGTAGGAGTTATAGGCCTAGGCCAATTCATCACATCTACGATCTTCTGAGGATCAACCCTGATCCCTTCACTAGAGACGACATGAGCCAATAAAGCAATAGGTTCAAGCCAAAACTCACACTTTGAAAACATTTCATACAAGTTGTGCTAATTCTGAGTTTGCAAGACTGCACTAAGATGATCAACATGGTCCTCCCGACTTCCCGAATACACAAGGATATCGTCAATGAACACTTTCATGAAAGAGTGCAGGAAAGGCTTGAAGATTCGGTTCATAAGATCCACGAAAGCTGTCAGGGCATTGGTCAACCCAAAAGACATTACCATAAATTCAAAATGCACATACCGAGTCCAGAAAGCTATTTTTGAAACATCCTACTCCCTGATCTTTAAGTGGTGATACCCCGATCTTAAGCGAATCTTGGAGAAGTACTTGGCACCTTGCAACTGATCAAACAAGTCATCTATCCTTGGCAGCAGGTAGTTGTTCTTGATTGTAAAATTGTATAGCTGCCAATAGTCGATATACATTCCTAGTGACTCATATTTCTTCCTTACAAAGAGAACCGGTGTGCCGCAAGGCGATACACCCGACCTAATAAAACCCTTCTCTAGAAAATCCTTCAACTGCTCCTTTAGTTCCTTCAATTCTGCCGGAGCCATTCTGTAAGGTGGACTTGATATAGGATGTGTGCCTGCCAGAACATCAATCCCAAAGTCAATCTCCCTATCTGGTGGGATCCTAGGGAACCCATCAGGAAACACCTCCAGAAATTTATTCATAACTGGCGCGAACTCAAGTGTAGGTGCCTCAGCACCGGTGTCCGTGACTCGGACCAAATTGTAAATACACCCCTTGTTGATCATCTTCGCAGCCTTAAGGTAAGAAATAAACCTCTTCGGCACCACATCATCCCCTTCCATTCAGTGATTGGCTCATTTGGAAATTCAAACCTAACGGTTCTGCTACGGCAATCAAGCTTGGCATAACTTGAGTGAAGCCAGTCCATCCCCATTATCATATCAAAATCCACCATTTCTAACGCAATGAGATTGGTTGTGGTGCCTCAACCATGCATTGTGAAAATACAATTCCTATTAACCCGTGTAGCCATAATAAACTCACCAACTAGAGTAGCTACAGAAAACGACTCATGAAGTTGTTCTGGTTCTATCCCGAATTCATAGTAACATAAGAAGTGATATATGGCAAGGTGCAACCAGGATCTATAAGAGTATACATATCAAGAGATTGGACAGTCAGTATATCTGTGACAACATTTGGAGGAGCCTCTAAACTTTGGTGACCCCTCATAGCATAGAACCTGCTAGGTTCCCCCGAACTCTGTGCACCACGACCTGCGGGTGCTGGAGTATCTCGAGCTTTAGGAGGTGCTGCGGATGTAGTAGCTGCAGAACTAGCTAGTTGTGCCATACTCCTACCAACATTCCGACGGGACGAACGACAATCCCTCTAAATGTGACCTATAAGACAGGACCAGTAGCAGATGGGTAGGTCCTTGTAGCAGATCTCTGAATGCATCTTCCCGCACCTAGGGCATAAGGGCCTCCACTGCAGCTGGAAACTCCTGCCAGGCTAACCCTACTGGTGGGATCCCTTATTGCCCTGACTAGGCATGAAACGACTCTGCTGCTGCTGACCGGGCCCTGAAGGCAGTGCACTGACTGAAGACGGAGTAAAGGACTGTGATGGCTTGGATGACCCTCCCCTGAATACTAACCTTCCAGCGCTACCACCACTAGAAGAACCACTAAAGTAGTAGCACTGACCGAGCCTTCTTTTTACCCTCTTGCTCTATCATGTTCTTCAATTTTCGAGCATATGTGCTTGGGAAAACGCCACCATCTTCCCAAAGTTCGTATTAGAATTCAAGGCAGCTGTGGCAGCCTAATTAATAATCAAAGGGCTATGACCCTACACAAACCTGCGAACCCTAGACTCTATAATGGGTATCACGTAAGCATCATCCTTAGAAAGATCAACGATCCTAAAATGGTAGTCGCATACACTCATATTTCCTTGCTTCAAGTTCTCAAACTCGGCGGCACAGGCTGTCATAGTCTCGGCATGCAAGAAATGATCGACGAAAGCATCTGCGAACTCACCCTTATTAGCCGGAGGGCTCCCCTCCTCACGGGACTCCTCCGATAACTCAAACCAGGAATATGCCACTTCTTTTAGGCGATAGGAGGCGAATTTCACTGCTTCTATCTTAGTGGCACTCATCACATGGAGAGTCTTGTGCATCTCATCAATAAATGCCTGGGGGTTCTCCTTAGTCTTAGTACCCGTGAATACCGAAGGATCCAACTGAAGAAATATGTTTACCCTGGAACCAACTGAATCCCCTTGCTGGCTAGAAGAAGTAGGTGCAACATTCAATCAATGGGCCTGGGAAGCCACTATCTAGGTCAACATCTGTATGGCTCCCCTAAGGTCCACATCAAAAAAACTGGAACCAGAAGTCGAGGCTGGAGGTGGGACAAGAATATTAGTTGGAAGAGGAATCGTTGCACCCTCAGTAGGAGTAGGATTCAGTGCAGTCTGAGCAGGAGTAGTAGAATTAAGTGGCATTGTGGTTGGGGGAATATACTCACCCCTCGGGTGCTCACTGCATCACTATTTATAGTATCATCATCCACTCCCAGGGTGGCATCGGTCATTTAGAACAATGCACGAGTTAAGAAAGGAACAATCTTATAATCAAGCTCGATCGCACGATCTAGAATATCAAAGAAGGGTGACATTCCAAAATGCCCAAGTAGCCTCCTAATTATACATGTGGTCTACAGCACACTGATAAAAAGGACTCTACTAGACACAACTCTGAGACATCCTAGGACACTTTAAAACCTTAGGCACTAATACCAAGCTTGTCATGCCCCGGCCTCGGGGAGCACAACCGGCACTAGACCGAGACATCCCGGTCAAGCAAGCCCACTTAATGTCTTCTACCTAACCTTACCCATGAGCAATTTGAAATAAAATATATGAGATAGATAGGGAGGGAATAAAAGAGTTAAAATATCATGCTTTGTTATTCACAAAAACTGCATTGATGATTATCAAAATATCACAAAGTTGAACACCAATGAAGACAACATCTAGAGTTGTTTTCCCCAAGTCAAAACATAACCCACACTATGTCTACAGAGTCTCTAAATTGAGCAAAAGAGTTGTATGATAGTGCCGGTGACAAGGCCCCGGCTATAACTCAAAAATACAATGTACAAGGAGCAAAAGACATAAGACCCCATTAGAAAGTGGTGCTCACCAAGTAAGCTGAGGAGAGGGTGTATTGCTATCATTGATCGATGCCGCCTACTATGGAACCATCTCCATCCATTAAAGATGCAGCATCCCTGGAAAAAGGGACGTTAGTACATATGGATTGTACTAGTATGTAAAACTAAATACCCTATCATGGAATAGAAAACCAACATAAAAGAGACAAACATGGAATCAATGAGAAACTCAAGGAACATTAAAATTCCAAGTTAAGAGCAACATATCCACAATTAAATAATAATGTTTTAGAGTTTGGAGATCTTCGGTATTGATACACTACCATGCTTATGGCAAGGTGACCGATCTCTGCCCGATCTATGCCGTCTTACCCTGGTGTGTGTGGGTAGACAAAGAAACATAACACCACCACCATGTGTGCGACAAGGTGTCCGATCATTGCTCGATCGGCTAAGCCGTATCACCACAATACGGTATGGGTCGACATGGTCTTTTGCAAGCTATCATCTCATCCCAATTAAGGCGAATAATCTCAACACATCAATGCAGGAATTTATCACTTAATCAATCCTACATGGGCACGTGTAGTTTCGGGTTTAGGTTATTTTAACCCCCTCTTCCTCGGTGACCTAACGATACTCTGAAAAACATTTATCATATATTAAAGAGTTACAATTCATTTCATAGCCTTTCACACTTCCTTAAATTTCATGGCACTCTTGGCCACAAATGTAATTCTTCATTCTTAGCACGATGGCCTCATTATATATTTCATAGACCCATTCTTTAACTTTCAAGGATCATCATAGGTTATCAACAATAAGAGCATTTTGAGATCAAGACTTTCAATAGATATGTGAGTAGTAGGAGTCTTAAACACATTGAGTTGTCTTTCCAAAATAGGGCATAAAATTTACAATTGAAACATGAACTTAAGACACAAACGTTAGATACAATAACCATATTTCGAGTATTTTCCCAAAGGAAAGTAACATGATAGGACAATTGGAACATGAATCAAATCATAAGCCCTTGGGCAAGCTAACCATAGAAGCTATTTGTAATGATAGAACTAGAAACTTGATCAAACCATAATCGAATTTTATAAGATATTCATGGAATCCGATTATACGAAAGTAGTTTAGCCAACATACCATATTTCAGCTTTCCTTCTAATTACTACAACATTCCAATACTCCTAGCAATTTTAATCTATAGGAAGATGATTAAAGTCGAATCATAATTATAAATATTCTCATGGTATGTGGCTCTTGGGAATTTCGTCAAACACCTACTATGCAAATTTGATTACAAAGCTCTATAACGGTAATCCCCTCCTCCCTCAACATAATCTCAATAAGAATCTACTTGTAATAGATCAACAACCCTACATACCACTTCCTATTGGCACACACATGGCCCATCCTCCTATTCCACAGCTTACTTAAACCCCATAACAATTTGCATGAATGCTTAGGACAAAGACTTACCCGGATAGTTAGTGGTCTAGTGAGTGGCTTCTTTGAATCTTCAAAGTTGGGCAAGAATTGATGAGCAAAGCTCTTGGGGCTTCTTCCTCTCTCCCCAAAGTACTCCCCTCTCTCTAAAACAACCGCTGAAACCTTCTAAAATAACCCCCAAGGTCTTTTTATAAAAATGAAGTTGGGTAAAATTTCCTAAACTTTAACCCTCCGAGCTGAGTCTGCGATCGCAAAAAAGGTATGCGATTTGTAGAATGGACCGCAAAATGGCTCTCCAAACATAGGTTGGCCTGGTCAAGTCTGTGGCCTACTCTATGGTCCGCATAGCAGTTATGCGGTCGTGAAATGGACGCAAAACCTCCTTCAAGAAAAATCCTCACGCCAGTTCTGCGATGGAAGGTGCAGCTCGCGAAACAGTTATAGGGCTGCATAATTGAGCGCAAAATGACCTTAAAAATAAAGCTTCTCATGTTCAACTCCACAATGGATATGCAGCCCGTGGAATGAATCTACAGTCGCGAAACTGATCGCAGAATTGTCTTCTTTTGCAAAATTTTCCACCAACTCCTTAATGCATTGCACAAACCAAAAAGTTTGTTTATCTATAACCTTCCAACACGTTAGCCTACGTTGTCACCATAAAACCTTAAACTCCTTGGCAAAATTTTATGGGGCCTTACAGAATCCATGGGTAGTTTGTCTCACTTTGGGACATATCAAAGGTCGTTGACCAAGGAAGTTCACTAATAGGCTAGTTTCGGAGTTCGTCTTACGGACTCCCGTGAAAGTAGGGTAATTGTGCAAAATAGGGTTGAATCATCACTCATACTGGAAGTCAAGGAGAAATAATATGGCAATCCATTATTGGTGCAGCTGAAGGATAGAGCGCATAAATGCAAAACCACAGCTATTTCTATTGGCACTAATGACGGCACGCTAAGGAACCAAGGGCAATTTTGTGTTCCGAATTTGACGATCTCTGAGAGAGAATCATGATCGAAGCTCATAGTTCCAGGTACTCCATACACCCAGGCTCTACAAAGATGTACCATGACCTCAAGGAGGTATACTGGTGGAATGACATGAAGAGGGATGTAGCCAACACTATGGCAAGATGTCCAAACTGTCAACAAGTGAAGGCCGAGCACTAAAGGCCCGATGGGTTGGCACAGAATATAGACATTCCAATTTGGAAGTGGGAGATGATCAACACGTACTTTGTGGTAGGTCTACCTTGCACGTCTCGTAAGTTTTACTCAATTTGGGTGATTTTTGACCGACTCACAAAATCAGCACACTTCATACCTATTAAGACTACCGATACAGCAGAATAGTATGATCAATTGTATATCAAGGATATAGTCTAGTTGAATGGCACTCTAGTTTCTATCATCTCAGATCGAGGGGCACAGTTAACATCTAATTTTTGGAGGAAATTACAGCAAGGGTTGGGTACTCAGGTGAATCTTAGTACAGCCTTCCACCCATAGATCGACAGGCAAGTAGAGCGAAGTACTTAGAAACTTAAGAATATGTTGCGTGCTTGTGTTCTTGACTTCTAGAGTAGATGGAATGATCATTTTCCATTGATAGAATTTTCCTATAACAACAGCTACCATACCAGCATCCAGATGGTGCTATTTGAAGCTTTATATGGTAGGAGATGTAGATCCCAACATTGGTTGGTTTGAAGTTGGGGAAGCAGAATTGATAGGGCTAGACATTGTGCATCAGTCTATGGAGAAGGCCAAGATCATTAAGGAACGGTTGAAAACTGCTTAGAGCCATCATAAGTCCTATATGGATGTGCCTCGTAGATATTTGGAGTTCAAAGATGATAATTGGGTGTTCTATAAAGTTTCTCCCATGAAGGGCATAATGCATTTCGGGAAGAAAGGGAATATGAGTACGAGGAATATCGGACTGTACAGAATCTTACAGAGGATTGGTCAAGTGGCTTACAAGCTAGAATTACCTCCAAAGATGTCCTTAGTGCACCCAGTGTTTCATGTATCTATGTTGAAGAAAGTGCTTGGAGACCTGTCACTCATATTTCTGGTAGAGACTATTGAGATGAGGAGATTTCGCTTGCCATTCTTGAGAAACAAGTTCAAAAGTTGAGGCATAAAGAGAATGCCTCAGTGAAGGTGCTTTGGCGAAACCAACGAGTTGAAGAGGCCACCTGGGAGGCCAAAGAAGAGATAAAGAGGAAATATCTTCACTTATTTGTGTAACCATATTGTTTTGTTTCAAAGGAGTGTTAGGAACTTACTTTCTATGAATTATGTTCAACTTGTACAGTTTATGTTAAGATGCTCCTTTTTTGTAATATAATGATTACGAGGTTATGATTGGTGTTGTTTCCATGCTATGTTACATCATTGGGTTATGAATATCTTTATAGAATTAGTTTTTGGGGCTCTCTGACAGGTGGATAGGCCCAGTTACAGGGGAAGCTCTGCCGTAATTTCTAGAAATTTAGGGAGTTAGCAAAATTTGGAGCCCTTATTCGAAGACGAATGATCCTAAGTGGGGGAGGGTGTAAGGCCCCGTAAAAAATTTCCAAGAATTTGTGATTCATGGTGCTGAGGTAGGCTAATATGTTTGGAAGGTTGTAAATAATCTTCACGGCGAGCTTAGGTTGTGCAATGCATTATGGAGTTGGTGAAAATTTTTGTATAACAATGGCGTTTCTACAGCTCATTATGCGACCGCAGAACTGTTCCGCTGGTTGTAGAATTGCCACGGAGTTGAACAGGAAAAGCTAAATTTTGAAGGTCGTTTAGCAATCCAATATGCGACCGAATAACCATTTTGTGAGCCTCACTTCCATCGCTGAATCAACATGAGGAACTCCGGAGGGAGGATTCGTGGTCCATTATGCAATCGCATAATTGCTCTACAAGCCATAGACCGATTGCATACTTGAATATGCTTGCCCAGTTTTGAAGAACGATTGACCTGCTCTGTAGAGCACTTTGCGATTGCAGAGTTGGGTTCAGAGGGTCCATTTTCTGTATTTCATAACGACCCTATTTTGATTAAGATATTTTGGGGTCATTTTCAAACAAAAATATGATATCTTTAAGAGAGGGGAAGGGAGCAAGAGAGAGAAGGAGAGGCACTAACATCTCTACACTTTAATTTCTTGCTCATGCTTTGGAAATTCAAGGGGAGAACTCACAAAGTCTTCTTCTAAAGAGGTAAGGTTCTAACCCTAGCTCTCTATTTCGAAATTGGGATGATTAATGGCAATGAGAAGTATGATTTTGAGAATAGGAGTTGGTCACTTGTGCATGCATGTGCCAATGAAGGTTGTGGGGAGGTTGCTGACTAATATTGATGAGCTATTGATGTGGGGATTAGTTGTGGGATGAAAGATTAACATCATAGGACCTTGTAGTAGCAATTGCACACATATTGTTCGATTAAATGCCTAAATGAGCTAAACCTATGCGCATCTCCCTAACTATGCTAAATTTGATGTCTCTACTCATTGAATTTCTAGGAGTCTTGAAACGTTGTAGTATTTGTAAGGAAAAGCTCAAACGATATATGTTGGCTAAACTCCTTACGTAGAATAGGATTTCATGAATTTCTCATAAACTTCGATTATGGTTTGATCAAGTTCCTATTTCTATCATTACTGTTTGCTTATGTGGTTAGCTTACCCAAGGGCTTATGATTTGATTCATGTTCCAATTGTCCTATCATGCTACTCTCTTTCAGGAAAATATTTAAAATATTGTTAATGTATCTAATCCCTATGACGTAAATTTATGTTTCAATTGCAAAGCATTATGATCTCTTTTGGGAAGAAAATTCAATGTGTTTAAGACTCTTATTACTTATTTTTTTAAGGTCGTGATTTCCAAATGTTCTTTATGTTGATGACCTATGATGATCCTTGAAAGTGAAAGAATGGGTGTATAAAATAATTGCAATGCGGCCACCGTGCGAAGAACAATGATTTACGTGTATGGCCAATAGTGCCAATGAAGCGAAAGAGATTGAAAAAAAAGCTATTAAATGAATTGTAACTCTTTCGCATATGATAAATGTTTTTGGGAGGATCGTTACGTTACCGAGCAATGGTGAGTTAAAATATCCTAAAGCCGAAACTACACGTGTCGGTGTAGGATTGATTGAAGGATAAAATCCCGTATTGATGTGTTGATATTATTCCCCTTAATTGGGGCAAAATTGTAGCTAGCAAAGGACAATGTCGATCCACACAGGATTATGATGAGACGACTTAGCCGACCGGGCGGTGATCGGACACCATACCGCGGACATGGTGGTGGTGTTATGTTTCTATGTCCACCGGCGCAGACTGGGGTGAGAAGGCTTAGCCGATCGGGCAGAGATCAGTTCCCATGCCATAAGCATGGTGTTGTATCAGTACCAAAGATCTCCCAACACTAAAACAACAATATTTATTTGCGGATTTACCTTACTCTTAACTTGGCATTTAGTATTACACGAGTTTCTTATTGATTCCATGTTTCTCTCCTTTTATGTGGTACTCTAATCCATGACAGGGTATTTAGTTTTACATACTAATTCTGTTCCATATGTACTAACGTCCCTTTTGCCAAGGGCGATGTATCTTTAATGGATGTAGGTGGTTCCTCAGTAGGCGGCTTTGATCCTAGTTAGCAGCTTACCCTCTCAGCGGATTTTTGTGAGCCCTATTCTACTTCGGGATCTTATGTCACTTAATATTATATATAGTGTTTTGAGGTATAGCCGGGGCCTTGTCGCTGTCATTTTCATACTAATCGTTTGTTCCATTTAGAGGCTCCGTAGACAAGTTATGGGATGTATTGTGAATGGGGTAACAAACTAGAAATGTTGTAAATGTCAAACATGTTTCCACTTTCTAACTATGAACTTATAACATTTTTGAAATCGGAAATGAAGTTCCTAAAAGTAATGAAATTGGTGTTGTACATGTTATTCCCTCGTTGTCTAACTCTGGATATTCATCTTCACATCTTGCATAGGTAAGGCTAGGTAGAAGGTATCAAGTAGGCTTGCTTGATTGGGATATCTAGCATTAGTTGCGCTCCCCCAGGTCGGGGCATGACATTTTCCTATAAAGAATTAATCATAATGTTGCTCAAAATAACAATAAAAATATAGCATGCTCAACTAACGGAGCCGGGACTCCCAACTAGCATATAAGGATGTCAAGTAAAAACATTAAAAATTAAATGAGTACTTCTAAACGAGTCAATAATATAAATGCATGCTCAAACTGGTACAAGATCCTTCTACCCGGATACACAATCCACGTATCAACATAACCCGATACATGTCGACCAGGTACAAGAAACATGTACTGACACACTCATAGGATTGGTTATTACCTGACTCCGGGGGGATGGATCCAAATCCATTTGAAAAGAGGTGCGTAATAGCATCCCTCGTAAATTAATATCCGATCATCACGTCCATATGGCATAATTATATCTCATTCACTCGCTTCACGTATACATTATTCAAAATGTATGTATATGCTCAATAATTATAGATAAAAGATGCACAAGAACTTAATAAATATCATACGGATATGTGCTCATAAAATCTCTATGTGACTACAGATAGTTATGCAATTCAAACTATCAAGAACAATTCCCATGCCTTCACAATTAATCATAAGCCTAGGCATGATTTCTAACATGAGAAAGAGACCAAATGTAGTCACATAAGTCAAATAATTCATGAATCAAATGAGCACATAGTCGAAAAATTGCATAAAATATTATACTTCTACCTCGGTCATGATATAAACTCGATAAATGCATATACGCTCGCCACCTCTTATACACACTAGTCCAATACCATAAAAACATAGCAAATAAGTCAAATACTAGGGGTTTACCTCTTAACAAGATTAGCCAAGAGACTTACCTCCACCTGATAGCCTAAAATTTGTCAAAATGCCAAATCCTCAAAACTCCAACACCAAATGGCTCGAATATAGTCAAATCTAAATACAACCAAATAATATAAAAAAGGCCATAGAAATCGAACCCGAAAGATTGAATCTTTAGTCAAAATACACAAACTCAGCCAAAAAGTCAACTCGGTCTCGCCTCCTGAAACTTGACCGAACTCACAAATCCAAAACACCCAATACGATAAGTGTCAAAATATACAAGTTTCATCTAAAACTGACTCCGAATCGGGGTTTAAATCATAATTATTCACTCTCCAAAGTTTTTGCCAAAAACCCCCAGATTTCCCTTTTAAGTTCAAGCTTTTAGGAGTAGAAATCCATGAAAAATCATAATATAAAGTCAAATCCAAGTGTAAATTGCTTACCTCCAATGATGTAGTGAAATAGCTCTTCAAAATATCCCGCTCTCGAAGGCTAGGGCTAAAAATATGATAATGTGGATAAAATTCCCGAAATTCCCATCTTATGTACTTTGCCTAGGCATACCCTTCGGGAACGCGACACGTGCCTCGCATTCGTGAAGCACAAAAGCCACTGCCATGAAAAGCTTCCTTCGCAGACGCAAAAGGGGTCTTGCGAACACGAAGGTCAAAGGCCTCCTCCTCTTCCAGAACGCACCCATGAGCCTCGCGAACGCGAAGGACTACTGCACAGCTCAACTTCCTTCTCCGCAAAAATGGATGACCCTCCACGAACGCGAATAGCAAAAATAACCCAACTCCAAATCCTACATCGTGAATGTGATGTACCCACTCGAACATGATGTACCCACACGAACTCGAAGGACATCAGACACCAGCAAAATCTGATGTTCAAAACTCTTGGAATTGGTCTGAAACAACCACGAAACACCTGAGCACCCCCGGACCCCGTCCAATCATGCCAACAAGTTCCAATACCTAATCCAAACTTATCCAAATGCTCAAAACCAGGAAAAATAACATCAAAACCAAGAATTGACGACCAAAACACATGTTAAGTTTCTCTTCAGTTCATTAACTTCCACACTTCAAATCAAGCATCCGATTCAAGCCTAACCAATCAAGATTAAACCCAAATTGCATAAAAGTCCCAAATGACAAAATGAACCTATTCCAACTTCTGGAAAAAACATCCGAATATGATAACCTCAAATTCAACCGTCGGTCAAACCTCAAAACTCTCCAATCCTACAAATTGCCAACTTTCGGCAAATAGCACCATACATCCTAGGAACCTCCAAATCAAATTCCGAACATATTCCTAAGTCAAAAATCACCGTACAAACCTACTGGAGCATTCAAAACAACAATTCAAGGTCATGTACACAAAATTCAACCCTCGTTCAACTCTTACAACTTAAACTTTCAATAATGACACTAAGTGATCCAAATCACTCTCGAAGCCAAACCAATCAACCCCTCAAGGAAAAAAAACAACAAACACACATACGGAAATCATCTAATAGGGGAACGGGGCTCAAATAGTCAAAACGACCGGCTGGATTGATACATTCTCCCTCTCTTAAGTAAATGTTCGTCCTCAAATGAGTTTAGAAACGTACTTGGAATGCCAAAAAGATGAGGATATCTGCTCTACATATCATGCTTGGTCTTCCAATTTGCCTCCTCAACAGGTTGACCCCTCCACTAAACCTTCACCAATGTAATATTCTTCGACCTCAACTTCCGAACCTGCCTAACTAAAATTGCCACTAGTTCCTCCTCATAAGCCAAGTTCTAATCCAACTACACCGGACTTAAATCTAACACATGTGACTGATCCTCACGATACTTCTGAATCATGGAAACATGAAAGACTCCCGACCATCTGGGTGGCAAACAAGCCTGTAAGCTACCTCACCCACTCTCTCCAAAAGCTCAAATAGACCAATGTACCGAGGGCTCAACTTGCCCTTATTTTCAAAACTCATCACGCTCTTCAGTGGTGAAACTCTTAGAAGAACCCTTTCATCCTCCATGAAAGCTACATCGCGAACCTTCCTATCGACATAACCCTTCTACCTAGACTGTGTTTTGTACAAAGCCGATCCTGAATCAACTTCACCTTCACCAAATCATCACCAACCAAATCAGTGCCCAACAATCTAGCCTCCTAGCCTCAATCTATTCAACCGATAAACGACATCGCCTCCCATATAAGCCCTCATACGGGGCCATCTGGATACTCAACTGGTAGCTATTGTTGTAGGTGAACTCTACTTACTGTAATAACTGGTCCCACAGGCCTTCAAAATCAATGACGCATGCTCTCAACATATCCTTCGAGATCTGAATTTTCTGCTTGGGTTGCTCGTCTGTTTGAGAGTGAATTGCCATACTCAACTAAAACTGCATGTCCAACTCACGCTGCGTAGCTCTCCAAAAATGTGTTGTAACCTGAGTGCCTTGATCCGAGATGATAGTAACAGGCACACCATGCAGGCAAACAATCTCTCTAAGATTGTTACAACCCGTAATTTCGTATGTTAGATTACGCCTAAAGATAGTCTGCGTATAAGGGCCTAAGAACTGGAAAAGAGTCCAAAAAGTCAAGAAAAGAGCAAAGGGCTTCGCGAAGCTGGGTATGCTTCCGCAAAACCCACATGTGGGCCGCATATCTAGCACTGAAATCGCAGACCAAGACAGACTTCTGGACAAAGACCAGTGCCAGAAATGCGGTCATAAGTGCGATCGCATTTCTGAAATGAGAACCACATATCATGCCTAATGTATCGCAAACTGACACAGATGTCAGGGCAGAAATCTATGTAGGGAATGCGGTCAGTATGCGATCGCATACTGAAAATGCGGACCGCAAAATAGACCTCTTGGGTTGTAGAATGAGACAGATTTCTGGGCTGAGTTTCGCATCCAGAATGCGAACCGCATGTTGGTTTTGCAACGAGAATGCGATCGCAGACGTGAAGGCGTCAAACATGTGTGTCACTTAATTGCCGACCTTTAAAAGGAGTATAACCCAGATATTTCACCTTTACTTCCAACCTTAAAATCCAAACGAATAGAGAGCCCTGCAACCCTTCTCAAAGAATCCCACACAAGCCCCAATCAATTTCCCTCTCTTCCAAGTTCTAAATTAGGGAGAGAAATCTGGAGATTGAAGAATTAGGGAAAAGCTCTAACAGATTTTCTTCTCTTTCAAGCCCTAATTGAGAGTGAGACCTAGAGGTTGAAGAACTGAGGAAGAGGGCTGAGTTATCCAACATGCAAGGTAAGTTACTGCTTTCTTTCATGCTTTCTTTCTCCTGGGAATTCTTGAAAATTCGTTTTATGCATATCGGAAGCCGTGGGTTCAAGTTAATTACTGATAATGGACTGGGTTGTGGTTGTTTTGGGTTGCTGTTGAGATGCATGTTTTACAACTATTTTTGTGGAGTATTGGAGGAAGAAGGGTGTGGAGAAACACCATATATACTTGAGGTTGTGGCTAGTAATAACCATAATGCTTAGAGAATAACAATAGAATCGTTCCTCTTATTGTAGACTAAGGAGTATGATGGCTGCATAGCTTGAAATTGGTGCAGAGTGTACCAGGTATGTGAGACTATTCCTTTTCTTCTTTTGCACGACTCCGATTGTACATCATACAATGAACGAGCCCCCAAAGATACTCTACTCTTAGAAGGTAGGAGTGTTTATATTGTTTCCCCTCTTATGGGAGGATTGATGTGTATTATTTCTTCAACCTTACGTCACCATGAAAGTATGATTCATATGAGTCCAGTATGCATTATCTATTTTACTACACCGAGCCGCGCTATAGTCGGCCGGGCAGGCACCTATTGTGCAAATATATGTTTTACCTTACTAGTCACGCTATAGTCGACAGTTATTTTACTACACTGAGCCACGCTATAGTCGGCCGGGCAGGAACCTATTGTGCAACCACTAGTTAGTTGGGTATGATGATGATGAGGCCCACAGAGGCGTATGTTGGCGTATGTATATGATAATTTTAAAAAGGGATATATATGTATATGCATATGCACATCAGGCATTTCATGTTTAGTCGCCCTCAGAGGCATTCAGATGGTACAGGTTGTATGTTTCTTATACTGACGCATATTACTGTTCTTATATTATGATTTTCCTGTCTTACATACTCAGTACTTTATCCGTACTGACGTCCTTTTATTTGTGGACACTGCATGTCATGCTGCAGGTCCGGACAGACATATAGACGAGGCTCCCCCACCATAGTAGGCTGCTCAGTTCAGCGGATATTAGCAAGATTCATCCTTCGGACTTGCAGTGGTCTTGGTATGCATTTTTTTATAGGCATTATGGGCATGTCGGGGCCCTGTTCCGACACAGGTTGCATTGTTTTTCTTCTTGTAGAGGCTCATAGACAATAGACAATGGGTTGACTTATGTACCGTTGGAATTGCCTTGTCGGCAAATGTATCTTATTGTTGTATAGTTTTTGCATGACGGCCGTGTCGGCCATCGTATATATATATATATATATATGTATGTTCATGTCGTTGTATGGAATTTCAGCTAGTTATGATTGTTGTTTGATATTCATACAGACATCATAGGTCTTATAGTTAATAAGGAAAGTTAGATGAAAAGTATGTTAGCACACGGAGAGCAGGGTCCGGGTGCCAGTCTCGGCCCTCCGGCTTAGGTCGTGACAAATTTTGGTATCAGAGGCGGTCGTGTCCTAGGGATTGTTTATGAGCCGTGTCTAGTAGAGTCTTGATTATGGGTGTGTAGAGTGCCACATTTATAATCAGGAGGCTGCCTGACATTTAGGAATGTTACTTTCTTCCTAAATCTAGATCGTGCGTAGAGCTGAGTCGTAAGTGTTCATCCCTAATATTCACCTTATTTTTCTTCAACGATGCCTTTGACTGGGAAGCAAACAACTAGTGGACAGCTTGGTACAGATGCGGGAGAGGGTACCAGTCAGGTGCCCCAAGCTAGAGAAGGCCAAAGTGAGCCTCAGAGCGAGATGCCGTCTCAGACCTCATTTAATCCGCCTTCCCCGGAGGACATTAGAAGCCACCCAATATCTCCAGTTCCTCTATCTAGTACTACAGACCAGGATTTGCGGATTGCGGTACAGTTGTTGACAAGCTTGGTAGCTTCTCAGACTCAGAGGCAGAATACCGGCGCTACTGATAGACCGATTAGTGCCAGAGTTCGTGATTTTATTAATCTAGATCCTCCATTGTTTACCGGGTCAGACCCCAAGGAGGACCCACAGACTTTTATTGATCAGGTTCATCGTACGTTGTGGGTTATGCATGCTAGTGATACGGAGGCTTGGCCTCTTATCGGTTACGGGACTTAGCAGTTTTCTGGTATGACAGTTGGGAAAGATCCAAGGGTCTGAATGCTTCCCCACCTGTGTGGAAGGAATTTTCTGAGGCATTTCTTCGTCACTACCTGCCAGTTGAGGTATGACTAGCCAGAGCTGATAAATTCTTGAACCTTAGACAAGGTAACATGAGTGTGCGAGAGTACAGTATGCAGTTTGATTCCTTAGCAAGGTATGCTCCCCATATGGTGCCCGAGATGAGTAATAGAGTTCATTTGTTCGTGAACGGATTGGGACCACATCTGATATATGAGTGCATGACAGCATCCTTGATAGAGGGCATGGATATTTCTTGTATTCAGGCTTATGCCCAAACATTATAGGATCGTAAGCGCCAGCAAAGAGTAGAAAGGGAAGAGGATAGGGGCCAGCATAAGAGGATGAAATTTGCAGGGTATTTTGGTGACTTCAGAAGTAGTGTCAGGCCCCAGTTTTCGAGGAATTCGGCACCACCTGTAGCTAGTGCCCCTCTACAGTTCCAGAGACCTCGATATGATCGATTTACCTATTCGGGTCCAGGTTAGAGTTCGCGGGCATCAGGCTCGCAACATCACAAGGATACTAGTCAGACGAGACCCCTAGCACCACGTTGTGATCAGTGCGGCAGGGCCCATTCTGGACTATGCCGTCGAGGGTCTGATGCATGTTATTCTTGCGGATAGCCTGGTCATATGATGCGGGATTGTCCTAATAGAGGAGGTGGTGGTATGGCTCAGGCGACTGGATCTGTATCTGGTTATTCCTCATCGATTCGACCTCCAGCACGGGGTTTCCAACAGCTAGCAGGTCGTGGTAGAGGTAGAGGTGCAGTGCCGAGTTCGACTGGTATTCAGAATCGAATATATGCTCTAGCAGGTCGACAGGATCTTGAGTCATCTCCGGATGTTGTTACAGGTACATTATCAGTGCTTTCTTATGATGTATATGCGTTGATTGATCCCGAATCTACATTATCATATGTTACACCCCTTGTGGCTGATAAGTTTGGTGTTGAACCAGAATTAATAAGTAAACCATTTGCGGTATCTACTCCAATAGGAGATTTTGTGGTTGTTAGGAGGGTATATAGAGGTTGCACCGTGACGATTTGTAGTCGTCAAACTTCAGCGAATTTATTTGAATTAGCAATGGTTGATTTCGACGTGATAATGGGAATGGACTGGGTGGCCTCATGTTATGCAAATGTTGACTGTCATACAAAGATGGTTAGATTTCAGTTTCCTGGTGAACCCATCATTGAATGGAAGGGGAACATTGCTACACCGAAAGGTAGGTTTATTTCCTATCTTAAGGCAAGGAAAATGATCTCAAAGGGTTACATCTATCATCTCGTTCGTGTTATGGATGCGGAGGTGAAGTCACCTACTTTACAATCAATCCCGGTGGTCAATGAATTTCCGGATGTTTTCCCAGATGAACTCCCAGGTCTTCCTCCTGAAAGGGAGATTGAGTTTGGCATTGATGTGTTGCCTGATACTCAACCGATCTCTATCCCTCCATACAGAATGGCCCCGGCAAAGTTGCGAGAGTTGAAAGTGCAATTGAAAGACTTGCTGGATAAGGGCTTCATTAGGCCTAGCACTTCACCTTGGGGTGTGCCAGTCCTGTTTGTATGGAAGAAAGATGGGTCGTTAAGGATGTGCATTGATTATCGACAGTTGAATAAGATTACTATAAAGAATAAATATCCACTTCCAAGGATTGACGACCTGTTCGACCAACTTCAGGGTGCCAAATATTTTTCCAAGATTGACCTACGTTCAGGGTATTTCCAGGTGAGGGTCAAGGAGAAGGATATTCCAAAGACAGCCTTTCATACGAGATATGGACATTTCGAATTCTTGGTGATGTCGTTCGGTCTAACAAATGCCCCGGCAGCTTTTATGGATCTCATGAATACCGTATTCAGGCCTTATCTTGATATGTTCGTGGTTGTATTCATTGATGACAATTCTGGTGTATTCCCGTTCAGAGACAGCACATATGGGCCACTTGCGGATAGTATTACAGACCCTGCGGCATCGCAAGTTATATGCGAAGTTCTCCAAATGTGAATTCTGGTTGAACTCAGTAGCATTCCTAGGCCATGTGATATCTGAAGAGGGTATTAGTATCGACACTCAGAAGATCGATGCAGTGAAGAGTTGGCCATGACCCACAACACCGTCAGAAGTCCGTAGTTTTCTAGGGCTAGAAGGATATTATAGGAGGTTTATAGAAGGGTTTTCCGCTATATCGGCACCATTGACCAAGTTAACACAGAAAGCTACTAAGTTCCAATGGTCCGACGCTTGTGAACGTAGTTTCCAGGAGCTAAAGAATCGGTTGATCTCCGCACCAATGCTTACTCTTCTAGAGGGAACAGAAGGGTATGTGGTATACTATGATGCTTCAGGTGTAGGTTTGGGGTGCGTATTGATGCAACATGGGAAGGTGATTGCTTATGCCTCAAGACAATTGAAGATGCATGAAAAAAATTATCCAACCCATGATTTGGAATTTGCTGCAGTAATATATGCTTTGAAGATATGGCGGCGCTACTTATACGGCATCCATGTTGACATCACAAATCACAAGAGTTTGCAGTACCTCTTCAGTCAGAAGGAGTTGAATTTGAGACAGCGACGTTGGCTCGAATTACTGAAAGACTACGACGTCGAGATATTGTATCATCCCGGTAAAGCCAACATTGTAGCAGACGCCCTCAGTCGTAAGTCAATGGGAAGCTTAGTACACATCGAAGCAGGTAGATGGGATTTGACTAAAGAGCTTCATCAGCTGGCCAATATGAGAATCAGATTGTTAGACTCTGAGGATGGGGGTGTCACTGTGCATAACACCTCAGTATCATCTCTCATAGCCGAGGTAAAAGCATGACAGTATGAATACCCTAACTTGGTACAATTGCGAGAGGGCATTCGGCAGGGTAAAATTTCAGCTTTTGAGATCAGAGGGGATGGAACACTAAGATACCAGGACCGATTATGTGTGCCGAATGTGGCCGGGTTGCGAGAGAAGATTCTGAAGGAAATCCATCAATCCCGATATTCCATCCATCCCGGTTCGACGAAGATGTATCATGATGTCAAAGAGCAGTATTGGTGGGATAGCATGAAGAAGTCTATTGCAGAATTTGTAGCCCAGTGTCCCAATTGTCAACAAGTAAAGATAGAGCATCAGAAACCCGGTGGATTGCTTCAGGATATAGAGATTCCAACCTGGAAATGGGAGATGATCAATATGGAATTCATTATTGGATTACCTCGCTCTTATCATAAGTTCGACTCCATCTGGGTGATAGTTGACCGACTTACAAAATGTGCCCATTTTCCGCCAGTTAAGACAACTTACACAGCTAAAGACTATGCAAATTTGTATATCAAGGAGATTGTTAGACTTCATGGTGTACCGGTGTCTATTATATCAGACCGAGGAACTCAATTTAAGGCTAACTTTTGGAGATCTTTTCAGAAGGGTTTGTGCACACAGGTGAATCTCACCACGGCTTTTCATCCGCAGACTGACGGACAGGCTGAACGTACTATTTAGACACTAGAAGATATGTTGCGAGCATGTGTTCTAGATTTTAAGGGAAATTGGGATGACCATCTTCCACTCATAGAATTTGCCTACAATAATAGCTACCACTCCAATATTAAGATGGCCCCATACGAGGCACTACACGGGAGGAAGTGTAGATCACCAGTTGGATGGTTCGAAATCGGTGAAACTGAGTTATATGGGCCAGATCTGATCCACCAAGCCATCGAGAAGGTGAAGGTGATACAGGAACGATTGAAGACGGCACAAAGCAGGCAAAAGTCCTATTCTGATGTCCGACGTCGTGATCTGGAGTTTGAGGTTGGTGATTGGGTATTCCTGAGGGTCTCACCAATCAAAGGTGTGATGCATTTTGGGAAGAAAGGCAAGCTGAGTCCAAGGTACATCGGTCCGTATAAAATTCTTCAACGAATTGGACGTGTGGCTTATGAGTTAGAATTGCCATCCGAATTGGAACTTGTCCATCTAGTATTCCATGTATCTATGTTAAGGAAATGCATCGGAGATCCTTCTCGAGTTGTCCCTATCAAAGATATACAAATTTCAGAGGATCTATCATATAAAGAAGTACCAGTGGCTATATTGGACCGACAAGTCCGCAAGCTAAGAACGAAGGATGTAGCCTCCGTTAAGATATTATGGAGAAACAAGCATACGGAAGAAATGACATGGGAAGCAGAAGAGGAGATGAAGTCTAGATACCCTTACCTGTTCTAGAATGGAGAAAAAGAGGGTATCAGGAGGACGCAGAATGCATGGAAAGGAGAAGCGTCTTTACGAGGTAAGCAATAACTTAAGCGCACTCCTTCTTAATACAAATGATAATAAGCAAATAATGTACATGTCCATAAAATTGCATACTTTATGAGGACCATATGTTGAGATTAACTGCTCGCCAGTTCATCCTCTATTTATGAGAGAAACTTAACCGGAATCCAGAATGAGTAAAATACCCGTAAACCTTTACATTCGAGGAAAAATGTTCCGAAAGGGGGAGAGTGTTACAACTCGTAATTTCGTATGATAGATTACACCGTAAGATAGTCTGCGTATAAGGGCCTAAGAACCGGAAAAGAGTCCAAAAAGTCAAGAAAAGAGCAAAGGGCTTTGCGAAGCTGGGTATGCTACCGCAAAACCCACATGCTCGCCGCATATCTAGCACTGAAATCGCAGACCAAGACAGACTTCTAGACAAAGACCAGTGCCAGAAATGCAGTCATAAGTGCGATCGCATTTCTGAAATGCAAACCACATATCATGTCTAATGTATCACAAACTGAAACAGATTTCTGGGCACAAATCGATGTCAGGAATACGGTCAGTATGCGATCGCATACTGAAAATGCGGACCGCAAAACAGACCTCCTGGGTCATAGAATGAGATAGATTTCTGGCTTGAGTTTCGTGTCCAGAATGTGAACCGCATGTTGGTTCTGCGACGAGAATGCAATCGCAGACGTGAAGGCGTCAGACACATGTGTCACTTAATTGTCGATCTTTAAAAGGAGTATAACCCAGATATTTCACCTTTAATTCCAACCTTAATAGCCAAACGAATAGAGAGCCCTGCAACCCTTCTCAAAGAATCCCACACAAGCCCCAATTAATTTCCCTCTCTTCAAGTTCTGAAATGGGGAGAGAAATCTGGAGATTGAAGAATTAGGGAAAAGCCCTAACTGATTTTCCTCTCTTTCAAGCCCTAGTTGAGAGTGAGACCTAGAGGTTGAAGAACCGAGGAAGAAGGCTGAGTTATCTAACATGCAAGGTAAGTTACTGCTATCTTTCATGCATTCTTTCTCCTGGGAATTCTTGAAAATTCATTTTATGCATATCGGAAGCCGTGGGTTTAAGTTAATTACTGATAATGGACTGGGTTGTGGTTGTTTTGGGTTGCTGTTGAGCTGCATGTTTTACCACTATTTTTGTGGAGTATTGGAGGAAGAAGGGTGTGGAGAAACACCATATATACTTGAGGTTGTGGCTAGTAATAACTATAATGCTTAGAGAATAACGATAGAATCGTTCCTCTTATTGTAGAATAAGGAGTATGACGGCTGCATAGCTTGAAATTGGTGCAGAGTGTACCAGGTATGTGAGCCTATTCCTTTCCTTCTTTTTCACGACTCCGATTGTACATCATACAATGAACGAGCCCCCAAAGATACTCTACTCTTATAAGGTAGGAGTGCTTATATTGTTTCCCCTCTTATGGGAGGATTGATGTGTATTATTTCTTCGACCTTACGTCACCATGAAAGTATGATTCATATGAGTCCAGCATGCATTATCTATTTTACAACACCGAGTCGCGCTATAGTCGGCCGGCCAGGCACCTATTGTGCAAATATATTTTTTACCTTACTAGTCGCGCCATAGTCGACAGCTATTTTACTACACCGAGCCGCGCTATAGTCCGCCGGGCAGGCACCTATTGTGCAACCACTGATCAGTTGGGTATGTTTATGATGATGATAAGGCCCACAGAGGCGTATGTTGGCGTATGATGATTTTAAAAAGGGATATGTATGTATATGCATATGCACATCAGGCATTTCATGGTTAGTCGCCCTCAGAGGCATTCAGATGGTACAGGTTGTATGTTTCTTATACTGACGCATATTACTGTTCTTATATTATGATTTTCCTGTCTTACATACTCAGTACTTTATCCGTACTGATGTCCTTTTATTTGTGGAAGCTGGATGTCGTGCTGTAGGTCCGGACAGACATATAGACGAGGCTCCCCCACCGCAGTAGGCTGCTCAGTTCAGCGGATATTGGCAAGATTCATCCTTCGGACTTGCCGTGGTCTTGGTATGCATTTTGTTATAGGCATTATGCGCATGTCAGGGCCCTGTTCCGACACAGGTTGCATTGTTTGTCTTCTTGTTGAAGCTCATAGACAATAGGCAATGGATTGACTTATGTACAGTTAGAATTGCCTTGTCGGCAAATATATCTTATTGTTGTATAGTTTTTGCATGACGACCGTGTCGGCCATGGTATATATATATATATATATATATATGTATATGTATGTTCATGTCGTTGTATGGAATTTCAGCTGGTTATGATTGTTGTTTGATATTCATACGGACATCATAGGTATATATATATATATATATATATATGTATATGTATGTTCATGTCGTTGTATGGAATTTCAGCTGGTTATGATTGTTGTTTGATATTCATACGGACATCATAGGTCTTATAGTTAATAAGGAAAGTTAGATGAAAAGTATGCCGGCACTCGGAGAGCAGGGTCCAGGTGACAGTCGCGGCCCTCCGGCTTGGGTCGTGACAAAGATAAATCCGAGCCAACTGCTCAGAAGTGTTGGAAGTCGTGACCGAAATGAAATGTGGTGACATGGCCAGTCTGTCCACAATCACCCATACATCATCACATCTCCTCAAGGACCATGGCAACCCTACCACAAAATCCATAGTGATACACTCCCACTTCTACCCTGATACATCTAACCTCTTAAGCAAACCACCCGATCTCTGATGCTCATACTTGACCTTCTAACAGTTCAAACACCGTGAAACATGCTCCATACTTCTTCATCCATCCACACCAACAATGTTCTTTGAAATCATGATACATCTTCGTAGTACCTGAGTGAATAGAATACCCTGAACTATGACCCTCTTCAAGAATCAACTCCCTCAAACTATCCACCTTTGAAACGCTGATCCAACCAGAAGCCTCAATACCCCATCTTCACCAATAGTCACCTCCTTTACACCACCTTGTTGCACTGTGTCCTTAAGGACAAGCAAGTGTGAAACATCATACTGTCAAGCCTTAATGCGCTCAAACAAAGACGACTATGACACCACACAAGAAAGAATCATTCTAGGCTCCGAAATATCCAACCTCACAAACCTGTTGGTCAACGCCTTAACATGCATAGCTAACGGTCTCTCCACTACTGGAATACATACCAAACTCCCCATGATCCCCTCCTTTCTGCTCAAGGCGTCAGCTACTACATTGGCCTTCCTCGGATGATAAGAATGGTGATACCATAGTCTTTCTACAACTGCAACCACCCCTGCTGCCTCGAATTCAAATTCTCTGTTTAAGTAAATGCTAGAGAATTTGATGGTCCATGTACACCTCATAAGATGCACCATATAATTAATGCCACCAAATCTTAAGCACATGTACAATAGCAGCTAACTCCAAATCATGCACCGAATACCTCTTCTCGCGGGGCTTCAACTAACCTGACGCATAGGCAATCACCCTACCGTCCTACATCATTACATATCCAAGGCCAACCATCAAAAAATCACAGTAGACTGTGAACTACCCCGATCTTGCAGGCAATACCAAAACTGGAGCCATAGTCTGTGCCGTCTTATGCTTCTGAAAGCTCTCGTTACACTCGTCTGACCACCTTAACGGAGTGCCCTTCTGAGTCAATGGGGTTGCAATAGATGAAAACCCCTCCACAAAGAGGCAATAATACTTAGCCAGGCCAAAGAAACCCCTAATATCAGTAGTGGTAGAAGGTCTGGGCCAACACCGAACTGCATCAATCTTCTTTGGTTCCACCTTAATCCTATTACCAAAAATCACGTGGCCCAAGAATGCCACTAAGTCCAGCCAAAACTCACACTTGGAGAACTTAGCATACAGCTACTTCTCCCTCAAATTTGAAGCATAGTCCTCAAATACTTCTCATGCTCCTCAGCACTACGAGAATATGCCAAGATATCATTAATGAACACATTGACAAAAAAAGTCTAAATAAGGATGGAACATATTTTTCATCAAATGCATGATGGCTGCTGGGGCATTAATTAAACAAAAAGACATCACCAAAAACTTATAATGCCATAATAGTCCTGAAAGCCATCGTAGGAATGTCCAAAGCCCTGATCTTTAATTGGTGATACCCCGATCTCAAGTTTATCTTTGAGAACAACCTAGCACCCTGAAGCTGGTCAAATAAGTCATCGATGCGAGGCAATGGATACTTGTTATTGATAGTAATCTTGTTCAATTGCCTGTAGTCAATACACATCCTCAAGGAACCATCCTTCTTCTTCACAAACAACACCGGCACCCCACGATGATTCCCTAGACCTGATGAACCCCATATCGAGCAACTCTTGCAACTGTTTGTTCAATTCCTTCAACTCCGCTTGAGCCATGCAATACAGTGGAATAGATATAGACTGAGTGCTCGGCACGAAGTCAATACAAAAATCAATATCCTTATCGAGTGGAATGCCTAGTAGGTCTGCTAGAAACTCCCTCACTACTGGAACTGATTCAACGGTAGGAATATCGCAGTAACATCCTAACCAAGGAAAAATACGCCAAACACCCCTTCTCAACCATTGGATGAGCCTTAAAAAATGAAACCTCCCTACTAGAAGTATGCCCAAAAGAACCTTTCCATTCCAACCATGGCAACCCTGGAAAAGCCAACATCACGATTTTAGTGTGATAATCAAGAATAGCATGATACTAACCATTTCATACCTAAGATCACATCAAAATCCACAATACTAAGCAACAAGAGATCAACAATTGTCTCATATCCCCCAATAGTAACCAAACAAGACTAATACACACGATCCACCATAATAAAGTCACCAATAGGTGCAGATACATGCACATGAATATTAAGAGAATTATAGGGAAAATCCAAATACGATGCAAAATACGATAACACATAGGAACATGTAAAACGAGGATCAAATAGAACCAATGCATCTTTGTGACAGACCATAATACATGTAATAACCGCATTAGAGGCCTCCATCTCGGGCCTTCCAAAAAATGCATAATAGCGGGCCTGACCTCCATCCGACTGACCTCTACCTCTGGGGCGTCCCTTGACTGCCTGAACTCCCGCTCTACTTCTGGGGCGTCCTCTACGAATGTGAGAAGTTACCTAGGCTTAGCTGGTTAATACCCGCATTTGCAGAAAATTTCTCATCCATTGAAGCCTCATTAACCAGGTTGACGCATAAAGCGGCTAAATTACAGCGGAGCGATGATTGTAAAAGGAGTTTCCAAGAGTTAAGGAACAAATTGACATCAGCACTTGTTTTAGCTCTACCCGAAGGGTCAGAGGGATATGTTGTATACTGTGACGCTAAAGTAGGGGTGGGTAGTGTTCTGATGTAGCTCATAAGAGTTGTTGCCTCTGCCTCAAGACAACTAAGGAAACATGAGCAGAATTACCCGACTTATGACCTTAAGTTTGCTGTGGTTATATTTTCTTTGAAAATATGGAATCACTATTTGTATGGAATTCACGTTGATATATTTACAGACAATAAGAGCTTAAAATACATATTCCGGTAGAAGGAATTGAATTTAAGGTAGCGGAGGTGGCTTGAATTATTAAAAAACTGCGTTGTTGATATCTTGTACATCCTGGAAAGGTAAAAATTGTGGCCGATGGGTTAAGCAAGAAGTCTATGGGCCGAAATTCATTTGCCTCGGTATTCTAGTCTTCTGGGGTTAGCTAAGATGTATCATGATCTTCGACAGCTATACTGGTGGAACAACATGAAGAGAAACATTGATGAATACGTCGCTCAATGTCCAAAGTGCTAAGTGGTTAAGATTGAACATCAGAATCCTAGGGGATTACTTCAGAATATGGAGATCCCGACCAAGAAGTGTGAAATAATAATAGTGGATACTGTTACTGGATTACCAAGCTCTCGCTAGAAGTTCAACTCTATATAGGTTATCGTAGAGAGACTTACAAAGTTAGAACATTTCTTACCCGTCAGAACTACCATTTCTGCTGAAGATTATGCCAAATTATATATCAAGGAAATAGTTCGGCTTCATGGAGTTCCAATTTATTTTATCCCTACAAGGTTCAATCTTAGCACAACCTTTCATCCGTAGAAAGATGGTCAGGCCTAGCACACCATTTAGATGCTCGAGGACATGCTATGAGCTTCTGTTTTGGACTTCAAATGAAATTGGGAAGATCATTTACCACTCATCGAGTTTGCTTATATAACAGCTACTATTCTAGAATCCGCATGGCGCCATATGAAGCCCTATACGGACGAAAATGCATATTTCCTATTGGTTCGTTCGAGGTGCGTGATATGAAACTATTGGGCCCTGATTTAGTGCAACAAGTTGAAGAGAAGGTGAAAATGATCAAAAATCGATTGTTAGCCGCTCTTAGCCGAGAAAAATTTTACTCGGATAACTGGCACCGAGACTTAGAATTTATTGTAGGAGGCTGTGTGTTCTTGAAGGCGTCGCTATTAACGGCGTGATGAGGTTAGGTAAAAGGGGAAAGCTTAGCCCCGGTATATTGGACCATATCAGGTTACCCTGAAAATCGGTCAAGTAGCTTACAAGCTGGAGTTGTCCCCTGATTGAGAGTAGTGCATCCAGTGTTCCATGTGTCCATGCTTAGCAAGTGCATGGGTGATCCTTTCTACATTACTACCATTGAAGATGTCCAAGTCGCAGAGGATCTATCCTATGAAGAGATTCTAGTAGGTATCCCAGATCGTCAAGTTCGAAAACTGCGAACCAAAGAGGTGGCTTCAGTTAAAGTACTTCGGAGAAATAACAATGTAGAAGAAATAACATAGGAAGCAGAAGAGGATATGAAATCTAAATACCCTTATTTTTTCCATATTGCATGAAATAATGTTATGATTACTACAACAGGCACAACTCAAGACACCACAAAGGATGATTGAAGAATTCTGAAAGACTAACTACGATTCAACATTTGAGGATGAATGTACCAAAGGGGTAATCATGTTACACCCTACACTTTTCCCCCACACACGAAATTGAAGATCAATGAAGTTTTTAGCGCAACCAATTGAGAAGTGACACGTTATGGGAATAAGAGTATGATTATGCTTCTTCAAAATTGTGTCAGATGCCCCACTGGATGCAGTGGCTTGTGCGGGGAGACTCATTTAGCACTTGGGGCGGTGGAATTTGTAAACCTTGTTATAAAAAGTAGCACAACTTCTCTCTCTTTCATTCTATGCAATCTTTCCAGCTTTAATCTTTCCCAGAATGCTCGCAAACTCTCTTAGAACTCTTAAGCAATCAAAGGCTAAATCAGAGGGGTGAAACTGGTAAAATTTAACTATAGGATCTCGCAATCAATTCTGTGTCATCCTTCTTTGTGTTGTGCTAATTTTGGAAGCTCTTTGAAAGTGGTAAATTATCGTTATAGGAAGCATAAGAACTCATAGTTAATATCTTCAAAAAGGTATGTAAGGCAGTTTTTCCTTCTAGGAATGACTTGATGAAAGTGTTTCTTTCTGAATGATCGTTATGATTGTAAGTCTGCACTGTCTATGAATTTCTTGATAATGTTGTTCATGTTCTTGTACATGCTTTGCCAGTTGCATTTTCTTTCTTCTTTGAGATGTTCCTGGATGATATCTTAAGGTTGTAAACCGTAATTCATTCTAAGTCTAATTGTAACATCTTATGAAGATGATCTTGAATTGCACTTATTTATATATGTATCTACTTAATTTACCGAGCCGTGCTATAGTCAGCCCGGTATGGAACCTATTGTAAAACCATTGATCAGTTGGATATGAGGAGACATGAAGTGAAGTATTTATCAAGCCGTAGTGTGGTCGGGTACGGCCGAGACCTCCATGAGGCCGGGTACAAAATGATGTACTATGAGATATATCGGGTTCTCTTGAGATCGGGTACACACCGTTCTTTTGAGACCGGGTACAATCGAGTTCTCATATGGTCGGGTACGATCGAGACCTCTTGAGGCTGGGTACGCCGAGTCTCGTTGAGGCCAGGTACAACCGAGACCTCTTGAGGCTGGGTATGTTGTCATAAAAGCATGATGTTATGACCTAATTATCGCTATAGGTCATGATGTCGCCCAGCATCGTCGTTAGGCAAGCCAACGGTGCACTATCAACTTAATAACTCATTTTATTGCTTTTTAAAAATTATGGGTTTTATTAAGTTAAGAAAATTAGGCGTAGAAAACCGTGAAAATATAAAGTATTAATAATACATAAAAGAAAAGAGTCACGATATTAGATAAAATCTATAAACATCTACTAGAAACTCCTAAAACCCGGTGTCACAAGTGCACGAGCATCTACTAAGGAGTACGATAATAATACAATATCTGTCTAGAATATAAAATAGACAAGACAAAGTAAATAAATATGATGGAGACTATGTGTGTTGCGGCACATAGCATGGAGAGCAGCTTACCATAAAATCCCCTCAGCAGCTACGCCTACGCGCAAAGATGACCACTAAATGAACCTGTCAGATCCTGCATAATTAGTGCAGAAGTGTAGCATGAGTACATAAACTGACGCGTACCCAGTAAGTATCTCGCCTAATCCTGGAGAAGTAGTGATAAGGGGTCGATATGACACTTACTCGTGGTCCAATAAATCAATATAAATAAATTATAAATAAATATGAAAGACAACAACAATAATGGGGCAAAATAAAAATAATAATAATAATAATGGGGCAAGAATTGTACCTAACAAAATCCTCCAATTTCAGTGACCGTATAAATCCCTCAATATGATACGCCATCCCAACACTGGTAAGAAATATCAAGTGCTATCTCTGACAGATAAGGAATATCAAGCGATATTTCAGATAGATAAAGAATATCATGTAAATACCAAGTCTCAATCAAAAGGGAGATCTCATGAATATCGGACTTCTAGCGATACTACGCACGAGTTATGTCGAGGTCGAATGGCCCGATCCAGAATAATGTTTACACTGCCAAGGGTCGACCGGCGCGAACCATAGATGCATCTCAATATACTGCTGAGGCGTTCGGCCCAATCCACAGGAAGAGATGAAACTTATCGAATTACGGGCCACGTGTTTGCAACACAAGAACATGAGCATAAAGTAAAATGGGTTTTACCAACTATCAAATATCTCGCCAAACAACTCATGGTGATGAAGCTCGATCAAATCAAACCCCATTATAAATTCAAGTAATTAAACTAACAAATTGAGTTTAAATAATACAAATATTGCATGATAAAGTCCTAATCCTACCCGGACATAAACATGCATTTAGCTACGTACGAACTATCGTCACCTCATGCGTACGCAGCACCCACAACTAGTAGCACATAATAATTTAATACTTATGGGATAGTGTCCCTCTAACAAGATTAGACATGAGACTTATCTCGCTCTAAATCCGGATAATGGCTCCAACGCCTCTCTAACTCCTCAACCAATGCCAAATGATTCGAAACTAATCAAACAACATGCAAACCAATAAAAGTATACCCAAAGACTCTGAATTAATCAATTTATAACAATTCCCATCTCCGGTTAAAAAGTCAACAAAGTCAACCCCGGGCTCGAATTCCAAAAATTTTCAAAGATAAACATTAGCCATAGAACCACAAACTCATATATATAATTTATTCCTAATTCCATGTTCAATTTCGTAGTAAAAATCCAAGATTTCAATTTCTAGGTTTTCTCCCAAATTCCCAAAATTTTTACAAAATTCCATGTTTAAAAACATATATAATCCTTGTATATAACTTATAATAAGTAGGAATAACTTACCTTATGATATATGGTGAAAATGGTCTTCATGAATCACCCCAAAATCGCCCTACATATGCCCCAAGAACTTAAAAGTTAAGAAATGAGCTCAAGATCCCGAAATTAGATGTTTAATACACCTGCTAGGCCTCCTTCTTTGTGAACGCGGTCAATAGACATGCTATCGCGGTTAACAAAAGTTCCAGCATCATTTTGTTCATCACGATCGCAGCCAAAATATGGCGATCGCGATGTACAAATTATGTTTTCTTCTTCACAAACACCCTCCGGTATAATGGCTATAATGTGTGGTGTAAAATTCCAAAAAACAAATGGTTTGATGTTTTGACAACTAGGTTCAAAGGGCTACAACATTTATTTTTAGATCATCTCCAAAGTCCATATATGCAAGATATAAGCTCCCGAAGTCAGACCACTGACAGTAGAAATTCCCTCTACGCGATCGCGACCCTACCTTACCGATCGCGATTCACAAGTCCAAAAATACACTTTTCTCTTTTTGATCACGGCCCATACCTCTGCGATCGCGATTCACACCCCTGGCATCAGATATCAGCAGTTCAAAAGGGACTAAAAGTTGTCCGTAATCACCCCAAAACTCATCTGAGGTCCAAGGAACCCCGTCCAATCATTCTAACAAGTTTATATACTACATTTTAACTTGTTGAAAGTCTTGGAACACAAATTACAACATAAAACCAAGAACTAAAGATCAAACCTAATTTCTTAAACTCTCTTAACTTCATACCTTCATGCTTTGCCGAACGCGTCCAAATCCCACTTAAATATTCTGGAATGACGCTAAATTTTACATACAAGTTAAAAATCACAATACAACTTATTACAAGGCTATGAATCCCAAATGGACATCAATAATACCAAAGTCCACTTCAAATCAAACATAAGAAATTCTAAGACCTTCAAAATGCCAACTTTTCACAATTAGCGCCGAAAATGCTCCTGGACCATCCGATACTCAACCCGAACATATGCCACGATCCAAAATCATCATACAAACCTATTGGAACCTTTATATCCTGATTTCGAAGTTGTTTACTCAAAATTCAAACCTTGGTTAACTCTTTCAACTTAAAACTTCCGAATTGAGACTTTTCTTTCCAAATCAACTCCAAACTTCCCAAAATTAAATCCAACTACATGTACAAGTCACAATACATGAAGTGAAGCTACTCAAGGCCTCAAACCACCAGAAAATGCGCTATAGCTCAAACAACCGGTCGGATCGTTGCACATTAGACTTTACCGAGTCCTCTATGAGGCCGGGTATGATTGATATGCTATGGCCCAAAGAATCTGAATAATATTATGTTACATCTAATACATGGGCTCTATGACTGGCTTGATTTTTATAGAATTTTCATATCCTTGTGATGCATGGTTATAGCAGTGTATGCCCTCAGTGACTTGTCTTCGGTATTCAGGTTAAACTTTTATATTCATGTCCCTTATGCTATCATTATCAGCCTTACATACTGAATACATCTTTTGACTAACGTCCCTTCCTTCTAGGCGTTGTGTTCATGCCTACGGATACAAATAGACTAGGTGACATGCCTCCTCAATAGGGTGCCCGTTTCAGCTATTGGTTGTCGCACATCACTTCTTCGGAGTAGCTGAAAAAACGTGCCTCCTCACTATGTGTTAGACTTACCTAGTCCCAGGGGCTAGGTGCCCTCATGACCCCTCAGGGGAGATTTCAAGTTGTGACAAGTTTGTATCAGATCCCTAAGTTCATAGGTGCTATGAGTCATAAGCAAGTTTAGTAGAGTTTTGCAGATAAGTACAGAGACGTCTGTACTTATCTTCGAGAGGCTACAGAACTATTAGGAAACTTTGCTTCTTTCATTCTAATCGTGCGAGTTTACTGACTTCGGAATTTGAGCCTTTGTCATTTTATTCTCTCATATATGGAGAGAACACGAGATGCAGCTACTGCTGATGCTACCTCTAGAGCCAATGTTTCTCGGGGTTGGGACAGAGGTAGAGGCGGAGGCCGAAGGGGAGCACGTGCTAAGCTAAAGCGCCTGCCAGTGTAGCAGCTGAAGAGCCACCAGTAGCTCTGATTGGGGGACAGACACTGGAGGCGCCTGTTAAGATCCTTGGGTTTCAGGAGACTTTAGCGTAGTTTCTAAGCATGTTTGGTACGTTGGCTCAGGCAGGGCTAATTCTAGTTACACCAGCTACTTCACAAACTAGGGGAGGTGCTCAGACTCCCGCCGCCTGCACTCCGAAGCAACGAATCCACATTGGTAAGGTTTGGGTGTTATGCCAACACAACCTGTTATTCCAGTTCAGCCTGAGGTAGGGCCAGGGGCATCAGAGGAGGAGCAAAATGGGCTCGAGAGGTTCAGGAAGTATCATCCTCCTAGTTATAGTGGCTTAGCTATCAAGGATACATAGGGTTTTCTAGAGAATGCCATCGTATTCTCCGCACCATGGGTATTGCGGAGACGGGTGGAGTTGCTTTTACTATGTTTGAGCTGTCAGGAGCAGCATATCTGTGGTAGCATGCGTATGAGGAGGGTAGGCTAGCTGATGCAGCGCCACTCCCCTAGACTTAGTTTTCTGAGATGTTTTTGTGGGAGTTAGTTCCTTAGATCCTTCGGGATGCGTAGCGCACAGAGTTTGAGCAGCTGCATCAGGGTACTATGACAGTGTAAGAGTACGCCATCAAATTTATTGAGTTGTCCTATCACGAACCTGCTTTGGCTTCTACAGTTAGAGAGCGAGTCTGCAGGTTCATTGAGGGGCTCAGTTATGGTATCCGATTTAGCATGGCCCGGGAGTTGGAGATGGATGTTCCATTTCAGGGGGTGTTAGAGATTGCTCGCAGATTAGAGGGTATGCGGGGCCAGGAAAGAGAGGATAGGGAGGCTAAGAGGCCTCATGGACCGGGACGATCAACTGATCCATATTTTGGAGGCTGCCGAGCTCGAAACACACACATAAATTATGCTCGCTAATCAAATATAGTATAGTATAATATCGTATCCACATGGATTGTATTTAAATAGTATTCTCGTAGTTTCTAGCTTGGTAGCAATCCAAGATGATCAACAATTGAGATTTATATGATTTCTACTAAAATTAACTAAGAGTCTAAAGCTATTGGCTAATGACAATTGAAGCAAGGAATAAGCAAAGAAGATTATCAATGGGAGAAGATAGGTTTCTAATGGGATAGGTGCAACATAATTGTTTAAGATCTGACTCTAGATAATTCACTTCTAATGTTTAAGTGAGTCTATCGAATTCACTCAATTATTAGTTCAAACGATCAGCAGAAACTCCTCTCTCGATTAAGTCTCAACCTCGCGAGATGAACCAATTTAAGCACATAAAGATATGCAAGAATTCGTAGTGGATTGGTCTTTAGGAGAACCTCTCTCGATTATCCTACTAACTAGGTTTAATCAATGATTCAACTAGCCTCTTTCGATTACTAAGAAGAATTAATGAACTCAACCAACAATGTAATGCAAAGATATCACAAGTTATGCCTCTCTCAATTACATGAACAAGTGAATATAGATGCAACAATAAAATCATCCAAAAATGCTTCAATACATAAAAACTAGAGTTATAATCCACAAACAATCATCAATACACCAAATCCATCAAACCCTAAAGAGAAATACTCCATAGATATGGAGCAATTCATCACAAATAAAGTTAAAGTATGGGAAAACATAAATTCAATCCAAACTCGTGCCTTGACTGAGGAAGGATGATGAAATACTTGTGCTCGTGTTCTTCCAACTCGTCCTTAGCCTCCTTTACGTCAAAGATGTGTCAAACGTCCAAAAAACAATGTTTTTCCATGTATTTATACCAAGTAGGGTCGGGACCGGACGAAACCACCTTCTCCTAGCCGAATAGGAAAATAACTCTGCAAAAATTGCACAAGAGCACCGCATGGGGCGACGCACCATGCAGAGCATTAGTAGGGAAATCCAGAGAGCTAAGTTCTGACAGACAACAGGAAATTGCACACCTGCTGCACCCCACGCGCCGCCGCAGTGGGAATTTTTAAAAGGACGGACAAACTTCGATTTTTGACGTCCAGACTTGGTCCTTGACCCCCGAACACAATCCCGGCTTAATCCCTTTGGCTTTTATTCAGACTTCACAGCTCCAAATAGCTCGAATTAGCTCCATGACATCTACATAGCTCTGAATCACTCCTACAAGGCATAAAACACACAATAAGTGCAAAACACTATCAATTAAAGCTCAACCATGAATAAAGTGTTGTGAATTAGAGGGCAAAAAGCGACTAAAACACGAGAATATAGCCTACCATCAACACCCACACTTAAACCATTGCTCGTCCTCGAGCAATCAAACTACACTTCATATAGACACGGCACTTTTAAACAACTCTCCTAACTCATCACAGCAAGAGTAACTAAAACACTTTAAGCACAATACTGTAACATCCTGGCCTCAAGATCTAACTCAAAAGCTCCATGCATTTTTTATAACCCGCTCACTTACTCTAACATAGAGGTCAACGACATTACCTTTCCTTCATGAATCAAGTGCCTCACACAACAATAGGGAGTAGTTCCACACACAATGAAATTTAAGAACAATTAGGAACTCAATATAGAAAGAATTCACTCACTCTCAGAAACAACATTCTTATGCCACAAAAGACGTACCATAGGCTTGCCCGTAGTGTACTACTCTACTAATTGAGCTTATTCAGTCAAAGATCAAGTAGGACTTAATTAGGTTGTAATGTAGGCTGCGGGATGGGTAGGATACATTTAGATATAAGAGTGACTACACCTCCCTATGCACTTTAATACATATAATTAACCATTCAAAACCCCACACTTATGTCAATCCAAAACTCTACTTTCACATCATTATACATTAACTCCCTACTTTTTTAAAAACAATTACATCAAGAGTCACCGCTATCATGGAATATTTTTCACGATCATACACTTAGTTTTTCCTTTATTTTTCAACTCAAGTGGCTCTTACATTTCAAAACATTGCACCTTTCTCTTTATTTCAATAGTTCCACTCAAAAGCCAAACCAACCACCCCACACTTCACTTTTACAAAGTTCATCACAAATTCAAGTCCTCATGAGAGGTACAAGGTTCAAATAGATGGTCAATTCAAACACATGGTTAGGGCTTATTATGTGGTTGCCAAAGAAACAGGATTACAGGCTCAATGGGGTAAACTAAGATACATAACAATTAGGTGGGTAAAAGCACACAACTGACTCAACAAAGAAATGTCTATATCACTTCCAAAACTGAATAAACTACTATTTCGCTTTGAAAACACACGAGGCAAGTTCTAGACATCAAATGCAATGCACCGAACAACACAAAACCTCACACACACATGGCACATAACTCACTCAGGATTGAACTATCACGACACTCTAGTCAAAGCAGTTAAGCAAAGTTAAGATCGTACAATTTAAGGTACTTATACAAGAATCAAAAAATTGAGCCTAAGCGTCACAATTAAAGCACTCACTATTCTCAAGGCATAATAAAGTCAAGAGATATTGCTATCAATTCAAATCACAGCACAAGGTTTCCTACTCCTCTACAAAACAAAAACTAACTGCACCCGGTTCAAACAAAACCCTTGGAAAAGAACCAAGGCCCAAAGAAAAACCAAGGGGAAATTTATACACTACCTAACAAAAGAAATCTTTTTGTCTTTTTCTTTCGGCCTTATTCCCTGAAGAAACTTGTCGAATGATATCCATCGTCGGGAAAAATTGAAAATTAAAAAAAATTTATGCTTTTTTTTCTATTTCTAACAACTTAAACTAACAAAAAAGAAACTAATATACATACATACATACAAATATCCCTCACCCCCATACTTTAAGGCATGGCATGTCCCCATGACACACAATTAAAAAGCATAAGGTAAAGGAAACTTCCGTGAACATCTAATCGGGGTCCTGAGTCGAAGTCGGGCTTTATTCCTCGCCTTCGAACTAATGCGCACATCCATGCAGACAGCTTCTTGTCAACTTTCTTGGGGTACACCCCACACTTATTTTTCTCGCTCACCGCATCCTTCTCTTTTGAGCCCTTCACTTTCCACTCAACATTTGCAGCTGGGTTTTCTTTTTTCACCCCTTTTTCTACATCCATCTTAAACGTTACAGTCTCATCACCCACTCTAAGCATGAGTTTTCTCTCATGTATATCCAATATAGCTCTACCCATTGCTAAGAATGGTTTTCATGGGATAAGGGGGACCTCCTTGTTCTCCTCCATATTCATCACTATAAAATCCACAGAAAATACGAACTTATCCACTCGAACTAACAGATCTTCCACTATCCTCTCGGCTGTTATCGTCGTTTGGTCTGCCAGCTGCAAAGATATTGGTGCAGAACTTATCTCTCCAATCTCCTTCTCCAGTTTCCTGTAAATAGATAGAGGCATTAAGTTAATTGAGGCACCAGAATCACATAAAGACTTATCTGTCACGCCCCGAACTCAAAGAGCGCGACCGGTACTCAACCGAGTGAACCCGTCCAAGCAAGCCTATTAGATGCATTCTACCCAAAATTACCCATGAATAACAAGAAGATATCTTTTATTTAATAAGACATTAAGGAGATCGTGTATACAACATCAATCCATTACTATTAGCTACTTCATTCATAAGCCCCAAAATGTTACAATTACACATTCATAGTTTAGAAATGGAACAAGTGATACAATTACAACATCATTAGTTTGACCTTACCGATACCAATGTACAACCCACACCATGTCTATGGAGCCTCTAGCGGGTACAAACGAGAACTAGTATAATGTCGAGAATAAGGCCCCGGTAATACCTCAAAATACAATACATGAGAAAACAAAAGGTACATGACCCCGATATGAAATGGGGCTCACCAAGTAGATGAGAGGAGGATATACTGTTGTCACTGATCGTTGCCGCCTGCTATGGAACCACCTGCATCCATTAAAAGATGCAGCACCCCAGACAAAAGAGACGTGAGTACATGTGGAATAGTAAAGAACAACCTATGAAAATACGGTAACCTAAATAAGCGGCAAATAATGGACATCAAGGAACTACGGAACATCCCATAAATTCAAATTTCAAGTCTTATTATACTTACATCATTTTAAACCTCTTTTAGGAATCAACCAAACCATATGAACTATACGAGGAATACATAATATAATGTAATTGAAACAACATGTACAAACAACGCCAAGAAAGTGGTACCTACTGTCTGCATTAACAATGCGTCTCACTAGACCATCCATATCCCTCTCTTATTTTACGACCATACATTTCATAGACCATTTTTAGTGTTCGTATGTCATATTATACACCTATGCTTCTCATAGACCGTCCATAGTATTTATTCATACCGTACTTCTATACATTTCATATACCATACACCTATGCCTTTCATAGACTATCCATAGGATTTCATACACAATACACCTATGCATTTCATAGCCCGTCCATAGGATTCCATACACAATATACATATGTGTTTCATAGACCGTCCATAGGATTCCATACACAATATGCCTATGCATTTCATAGACCGTCCATAGGACTCCATACAAAATATACATATGCGTTTCATAGACCGTCCATAGGATTCCATACACAATATGCTTTTGCGTTTCATAGACCGTCCATAGGATTCATAACACATCATTATGCACATAACTATGTATAAACTCAAGCGACATGGTTAACGCTACTTTTAAGGTTGTAAGTTCCCGGATCATTGGAACACTTCATGTTCATGCTCATCATGGAGAAACATAGTTCTTTACATTAACACATGCATGACCAATCACTAAGTAGATTTTAATGGTACATAGACCCAATTTCTTTCCTTAAGGTTCATCATCATTTAGCATAGGACGCCTCTTTTACACCTCATTCTATACCTCTTTGTCATCTTGGGTCACTAGCTAACTTCATGATTCTCATTTTGGCAACGGCCACAGTTGATGTTCATACTACCACTTACTTGTACTAGTCACGGGTGATCGTAGGACATTAATGACATTATTATATAAAGGAGTCAAAACTCATCTCATAATGTTTCACACATTCTTTAATTTCATTGGCACTATTGGCCACAAATGTAATTCTCATTCTTGGCATGATGGCCACATTTCTGCTTCTCATACTTGCTTCATTCACTTTCAAACATCATTACAGATCATCAACAGTAAAGCATTTCTATTCAAGACTTTAATTCCACATGTAAGCAGGTACGAACGTTAAGCACATTGAGGTTTCTTACATAATTTGGCATAATAGATTTCATTTGGGCTATGACTTGATGTTATAACAATTAGATATGCAACCCATGCTTCGAACACATTTTCAAATAGCACATAACATAATAGGAACATCTGGAATACATATTGAGCATATATCTTTTGGACACAAGGCTTATTCGAAATAATCAATTTGTGAAGAGTAACTCGGGACTTACAAGAACATCATGGGATTCAATTTTAGGAGAGAAGTTTAGCCAACATACATTGCTTCGAGCCTTTTACTTTACTACAATGTTCCAAAAATCCTAGCCACTTTGATATATTTAGAGATATAACAAAATTGAACACACATTAGGAAGATATTCATGGTTTCAGCTCATTTGAGCATTTTATCAAACGCTAGGTGTGCAAATTTGCTACAAGGTTCTTCTACAAGATTTCCTTCATTCCACATCCCAATCTTTACTTATTTGAGCTCAACAATCTTCCCACAAACCTTATGGGTACATGCATGTATACATAATACTCTCACACCCAAGAATCATACTCCCAACCCCCATCTTTTACCCCAACCTCGAAATTGAAGAATTGGAGAAAGAAATTCTTACCTCTTTGAAGCCCTAACAAGATCCTTGTGATCTTCAAGCCTTGAGCAAGAATTAATGAACAAATGGCTAGGTCTTCTCTTTCTCTCTCTAAGATACTCTCACCTCTCTCTAAAAATATCAGATGAAACCCTTAAAAATGACCGCCAAAGCCTTTTTATCAAAATGGGATCGGGTATAAAAATTAGAAAAATGAAGCTCCGAAACAAAATCTGCAGTCGCATAGTGACCGTATAATGCATATGCAGTCCGCAAATCAGCCGCACAATTGGTGCCCCTGAACTGGAACATACAGGTTGGGTCTGCGGCAGTTCTGCGGCCCGCAGACCTATTCTGCGGTCGCATAATGCACCGCATACCTATTTTGCGGTCGCATAATGTACCGCAGAATTTTCTCTAAACTTGCCCAGTTATTGCTTTACTCTATGGCCATTCTGCGGCTCGCAGAGTGATTTTGCAACCGCATAGTGGGCCTCAGAAATGTCTTTTTTTGCCAAAACTTTTCCTTTATTTCCCAGTGCATTGTTCAACCCTAAACCTTAAATTCCTTTACGAATTTTTACGGGACCTTACATTATCAAACTTAATAGTTCATAATGAGCAAGGTATAGTAAAACTCCCTGGATCCCCACACTTTTGTGGGAGTTTGTTTTGCAATATCAATTGCAACGCTCTGTGAGCTTGACCACTGAAGTCTCTTCTATCTTCCTCTTCTTTGTAAAGATCTCCTTCAAGAATTAGGCATAAGTAGGCATTTGTGAGAGAACTTCTGTGAATGGTAAATTTACATGAACTTGTTTCAGCATATCCAGAAATCTCCCAAACTGCTTGTACAACTTTTCTCTATATAGAATTTGAGAGAAAGGTAAAGCATGCATATGCTCGCTCTCATCATGTTCCTCCCTTCTCAAAGTTTCTCCCTTCTTCTTTTTCTCAGCTTACATCTGACCCTTCTTCTTTTTATCAACATCATTCTTTAGCTGCTCCCCACTTTCTTTTTCAAGTTTCATATCATTTTGGATCGGGCGGGATCTTTCAACACTTTCCCATTTCTCAGAGTCACAATATTCACTATTTCTTTAGGATTTCTCTCAGTATCAACAAGGAGAGTTCCTGGGGCACTCTCAGATAATATTGTTGCAATCTATCCCACTTGTCTCTCTAGGTTTCGAAAAGATGTGCCCAACTCTTTGATAGCTGCTCCATGGGCGTTCGGCCTTTTATCTATCTTGATAATGAAAACCTTCATTAGATCCTCTAGACCAGGCTGTATGGGCTGTTGAGGCTGAAACTGCTGCCTCTGCTGATTTTGGTATGTTGAAGCTCCTTGTCCTTGGGGCTTGAGTTATTTTGTTGCCAAGCATTCGCAGTACCCCCAGGTGAACTCCATGAAAAACCGGGATGCCTCTAACCCATTGCATTAAAATTGTAGTTTCCCACAGCATTCACTTCCTCAGTTGAGGCTTGACACTCATGAGTAGGGTGTCCTCTTCAACATATATCACACGCTACATGAGGCTCATTTTATATCGAGGCTAAGGTCAGCTTTCGTATTTCCTTAGCCATAGCATCAAGTTGTACCTGCACAGATGTAGTAGCATCAACTTGGTGAACACCAATTGATCTTCTTCTTTCAGCACTCTCAAAGGGCCACTGATTTGCATCTTCAGATAACTCATCAGTAACTATCTCCTCTGGAGTCATCTTCATCAACGGGCCTCCAGCTACATTGCTCAATATTCTACGTGAGGCCGGTGTCAATCCATCCCAAAAGTCCTAGAGTTGCATCCAGAGTTCAATTCCACTATGTTGACACTTTCTAACAATCTCCTTAGACCTCTCCCATGCTTCAAAAACAGTTTCAGTCTCTTTCTGGCAAAAGTTATGGATTTCTCTTCTAAACTTACCCGTCTTAGCAGAGGAGAAATATTTATCAAGGAATTTTTTGGTCATCTCCTCTCATGTTCTAATCGAACCTGTGTGTAAGCTTTGAAGCCACTGCTTTGCGTCATCTTTGAGTGTGAAGGGGAATGCCATCAAATACACTACATATCGTGACACACCATTGTATTGAAAGGTGTTCATAATCTCCTCGAAATCCATTAGATATGTATTTGGATCTTCGTTCATTTTTCTTCTAAAGACACAGCAATTGTGAAGGTTTTGAAGCAACCATTGCTTCAATTCGAAATTGTTAGCTACAATTGGAGGTGGTCTAACACTTGATAATCCTTGATTGTAGACCAGTCTAGCATAATCTCCCAGAGGTCTCCCAGGAATTGGAGCTATATTTCCGAACTGGTCTGCAGCCAAGAGTTGATTCTAAGCAATTCTCCGACCCTCTCTTCTTCATAGATAATTTGTGCATCTCCAATAGCTGCTTCCTCAGCATCCGGTGTAGCTTTTTCATGTTATTGGGCTGCCTCTCTTGCAGCCAAATCTACATTATCATCACCATTTCCAGCCATAGTTCCTTTGGTCGAGAATTGCCCAACCTTTTCTGATGTCTCGGTGAGATTTTCCTTCCTCAGCTATCGCAGTTATTTTTCAATTTCTGGCTCATATGGTAGCACTTCATTGGCAGAAATTCTAGTCATGCACCAATCTTAGCATGTAACTTGTGCACAACCAAAGAACACCAAACGTAAAAAGAGAAAAAAAATAAAATAAAATAAATTCCTGAATTAGCACTACAAACTATTTCAAACACTATTGATTGCCAATTCCGGGCAACTGCGCCAAAATTAGACGAGCTCGAAACACACACCTAAATTATGCTCGCTAATCAAATATAGTATAGTATAATATCATATCCACATGGATTGTATTTAAATAGTATTCTCGTAGTTTCTAATTTGGTTGCAATACAAGATGATCAACAATTGAGATTTATATAATCTCTAACTAAAAATAACTAAGAGTCTAAAGATATTGACTAATGACCATTGAAGCAAGGAATAAGCAAAGAAGATTATCAATGGGAGAAGATAGGGTTTTGATGGGATAGGTGCGAGATAATTATTTCAGATCTAACTCTAGATAATTCTCTTCTAATGTTTAAGTGAGTCTCTCGAATTCACTCAATTATTAGTTCAAACGTTCAGCAAAAACTCATCTCTCGATTAAGTCTCAACCTCGCGAGATGAACCAATTTAAGCACGTGAAGATATGCAAGAATTCGTAGTGGATTGGTCTTTAGGAGAGTCTCTCTCGATTATCCTCCTAAATAGGTTTAGTCAATGATTCAACTAGCCTCTTTCGATTACTAAGAAGAATTAATGAACTCAACAAATAATGTAATGCAAAGATATCACAAGTTATGCCTCTCTTGGTTACATGAACAAGTGAATATAGATGCAACAACTAAATCATCCAAAATCGCTTCAATACAAAAAACTAGAGTTATAATCCACAAATAATCATCAATACACCAAATCCATCAAACCCTAAAGAGCACTACTCCATAGATATGGAGCAATTCATCACAAATAAAGTTAAAGTATAGGAAAACATAAATTCAATCCAAACTCGTGTCTTAAGAGGAAAGAATGATGAAATCTTTTTGCTCGTGTTCTTCCAACTCCTCCTTAGCCTCCTTAGGTCGAAGATGTGTCAAAAGTCCAGAAAATAATGTTTTCGATGTATTTATACCAAGTAGGGTCGGGCCTAGACGAAACCACTTTCTCCTAGCTGAAATAGGAAAATAACTCTGTAAATATTGCACAACAGCACCGACTGGGGCAACGCGCCATGTGGGGCATTAGTGGGAAAATCCAGAGAGCTAAGTTCTGACAGACAACAGGAAATTCCACACCCCCGGCACCCCAAACGCCGCCGAGTTGGTATTTCTCAAAGCATGGAACAAACTTTGATTTTTGACGTCCAGACTTGGTCCTCAAACCCCGAACATGATCCCGACTTAATCTCTTAGGCTTTTACACAGACTTCAAAGCTCCAAGTATCTCGAATTATCTTCATAACATCTACATAGATCGAAATCACTCCTACAATACATAAAACACACAATAAGTGCAAAACAATATCAATTAAAGCTCAAACATGAATATAGTGCAGTGAATTATAGTGCAACAAGCAACTAAAACACGAGATTATAGCATACCATCATAGGCGGTGTACATGGTAGAGGTCGTGTGGGTCAGCCAGTTCAGTTTGCACTTCAAGCTTTACGTGGAGTTTCAGATATCCATGGGCCCTAGAGTACCCGTACCATACAGCTTTCACAGCCACGTCAATGGAGAGGTTGCTTTGAGTGTGGAGATACCATCCACATGGTGAGATATTGTCCCTGACTCCGAATGGATGTGTCATAACAAAGTATTCGGGATATGGGTTCCATTCGAGTTGATGTTATACCTGCACCACCAGCTAGGGGTAGAGGTCATCCAAGAGAGGGCGGTCGGGCCCATTGTTATGCTTTTCCTGGTTGGGTGGAGGCTGATGCACCAGATGATGTCATTACATGTATGGTTTTGGTTGATTATAGAGATGCATGTGTGTTATTTTGATCTGGTCCCATTTATTGGTAAGGTTCATTTACCTTGCTTCAGATATGGTTGTGTTTTGTGATACTTGTACTATGTTCATGTGTTAGTTGGGGAGTTCTATTGTGATAGCTCGTGTCTATCATTCTAGTTTGGTTGCTGTTAAGGGTCATAAGGCTTGGGTGAACTTTCTGCTAGTTAATACGATAGGATTTGATGTGATTTTTGGATGGTTTGGCTCGACTTGTGATTTGGGTGCTCTACAGGTATGGAAAGTTATAACGTGTTGTGGTTTTGGTTCTACGGGATTGAATTAATAAAGTGTTTTAGATGTTGAGATGTTTATCTTCTTATGATTCTGGGTGGAGGATGGAGCCTGGTGTTTTTATGGATAAGCATGTTTGTACCGGGCTATGTGCCCCGGTGAGGTTAGGTTAGGGTAAGATTCGTTGTGGTTGTTACATGTTTCTTGTTTCTTCCTTGTCAAATTGAATCCATAGTATGGTGTCGATGGGGACGTGTACTTGTTGGGTGTGTTTTATAGTTCTAATACATGTTTCTCTCTTTGCATGTTTAGTCATATTGGGGTTGTGCTTATTGGGGATTGGATTGCGATGTATGTGCCGGGGTGGCATTGATATGTCTTGTTGCTCAGGTGAGTAGTTATGAGTTCCACATGTTTCTTGCATCATTTTCACTGTTGTGAAATTGGAACGAGGTTCTAGCCGATATGAGGCTATCTGATGGTACCGGGCTTGGTAATGGGCAGCTATTGTGGTAAGAGTTGTTGTTATGGGCATATGAGTGATGTGTTATGTCGTGTGGTTGTATCTTGTGGTTGTATGCATGAGCTGTTGCATCTAGTTGAGGATTTTACAGAGTGGTTGCACGATAATAGGGCGCTTAATGGATGTGGAAATTTCATTCTAAGGCTTATCGGTATTAGTAGAAGGGCAAAAAAATCTTCGATTGAGATGATGTCGTCAGGACAATATGGATTGGGGTGACGTAGGATCACCCGCGGTTACGTCTATAGTGAGTTCATACCGTGATTTGATGACTTGGCAAAGACTCTTGGCACGTTCGAGGCCTTGAGTGGCATCATATTGTGTATTATGGCTTGCGTGCATGGTCGGAATTGATTTTTGGATGTTCTGTGATGAATTTGGATAAGTGATTCTCACTTTAGAAGCTTAAGTTGAAAATGTTGACCTAGGTTTAACTTTTGTGAAAACGACCCCGGAATGGTGTTTTGATGGCTCCAATAGATTCATATCGTAATTTTGGACTTGGGCGTATGCCCGGAATCGAATTCGGAGGTCCGTAGGTTGATTTGTGTTGTTTTGCCAAAAAATTGGCATCTTGAGGTTTAGATGTTTCACCGTAGATGTAAGGCCCCATAAAATTTTACCTAAAACCTGGGGTTTCATGGTGCCGAGGTAGACTTATGCATTAATGATTGTAGAGATTCTTCACAGGGAGCTTGCTCGCTGTAGTACGAACATTTAGGTTGAACAGTGCGTTGGGAAGTTGAAGAAAAATTTTGCAGTGCAGGGCATTTTCTGTGGTCCATTCTACGATCGCAGAACTGATCTGCGGACCGCAAATCTGCCGCGGAATGAAGCTGAAACTTGAGCTAATTTTAGGACCATTTTGCGGTCCATTATGCAGCCCCATAATCATTTCACGGGCCGCACAACCCATCGCAGATCCAACATAAAAATTTCTGGAGGGAAGATCTGCGCGTCATTATGCGACCGCAAAATTGGTCTGCTGATCGCAGAGTGTAGCTGAAATGCCCAGTTCCATAGGGCCATTATGCAGTCCATTTTGCGGGCTGCAGAAGTGTATGCGGTCGCATATGCGAGCGCAGATCTACATCGGGGCCTTATTTTTTTAATTTTTTTAACCCGACCCTATTTCGATATATAGTCTTTGAAGACCATTTATAAGGTAAAAACCTGAAATTTTTAGAGAGAAGAAGTGCAATAGAGTGAGAGAGAAGTTCCTAAGATTACTGTCCATCAATTCTTGCTCAAAGTTGGAGAATTCACAAGGCAAAACTCACAAGTTCTTCATCAAACAGGTAAGGTTCCATGTCCTAGTCTCAATTTCGAATTTGGGGTAGAAGATGGTCAATGAGGGATGTGATTCTTGGGTGTGAGTGTATCTATGCATGCATGTACAATCATGAGTTTTGGGAAGGTAGTTGAGCTCAAATGGATAGACCTTGGGTTGTGGGATGAAGGAAATACACCATAGGAGAAGCTAGAAATTATAATGCTCACCTAGTGTATGATATAATGCTCAAATGAGCTAGAAACATGAACTCCTTCCTATTTTGTGTTCAATATTGCTATATCTTTAAATAGATCAAAGTTGCTAGGGCTTCCGGAACTGTGTAGTGAATTAAGGAAAGCTCAAAGCGAGGTATGTTGGCTAAACTCCTCTTTTAGAATTGAACCCCACAATGGCCTTGTAAGTCCCGTGTTTCTCATTATAAATTGGGTATTCGAATAAGCCTTGTGTCAAAAGATATATGTGTTCCATATGTATATTTGAGAAGGTGATTTAAGCATGGGCTATGTGTTAATATGTTATGACCTGAAACTGTGATTCTAATGAAAGCTATCATGTCGATTGTGTAAGAAATCACATGTGCCTTAGACCCTGAATTGCTCAAATGTGTACTTAAAGTCTAGAATAAAAATGGTTGTTGTTGACAATCCGTGATGATGTTTGAAAGTGAAACAGTAAGTATAGAATATGAAATACGGCCAACGTACCAACAATGATATTACATTTGGAGCCATTAGTTCCAATGAAACAAAGAGGCGAGAACAAGATGTTGAAATGAGTTGTGAATCCTTTTAATAATAAATGCTTTGGGAGTATCGTTTAGTTACCGAGGAAGGGTAGGTCACAATAACCTAACCCCGAAACTACATGTGCCGGTGTAGGAGCGCTTGGGGGGTAAATCCCTGTGTTAATGTGATGAGGTTGTTTCCCCTTATATGGGATGAGAATGATGTGTTGAGATGTTTCCCATTGAATGGGATGATATTATTGCTGGCAAGATGTAATGTGATGTTGACCCACACGACATTGTGGTGAGACGGCTTAGCCGGTCGGGCTGAGATGGGATACCATGCCGCGCACATAGTGGTATTATGAGTGGATGTCTCGGGGTGAGATGGCTTAGTCGATCAGGCTGAGATCGGACTCCATGCCAAAACACGATGGTGTATCGGTGCTAAAGATATCCCAACTTAAAAAGATTAAAACTTACTTGAAATTTACCTTTCCCCTAACTTGAAAACTTGATGCTGTTGAATCTCTTAATGAATTCATGTTTCCTTCTCTGTAAACTGTTATTCATTCTAATGAGAGGGTGTTTAGTTTTACAAACTAGTACTATTCCATATGTACTAACATCCCTTTTAACGGGATGCTACATCTTTAATGGGTTTCATAGCAGGTGGTGCTGATCAGTGACAGCAGCACACCCTCTCCTCAGCTAACTTGGTGAGCCCCACTTCATTTTGGGGTCCTGTGCCTCTTGTCCTTTGTACATAGCGTTTTGAGGTATAGCCGGGGGCTTTGTTTCCGGCACTGTCTTAGCACTCTTTTGTTTCTGCTAGAGGCTCCGTAGACATAGTGTGGGTTGTATCTTGTTTTGGGAAGGTTGAACTAAAAATGTTGTAATCGTACCATTTGATCCACTTCAACTATGATTGTATAGTGTTCTATGTTAGAGACTTGTTAATGATGTAACTAATGTAAATGAACAGGTATTGCATACATGACCTATTACCGTCTAATTAATGAAATGTATTATGCTCTTTATTCATGGGTGATTTGGGTAGACGGCATTGTGCAGGCTTGGTCGATCGGGGTAACTTTGTTGAGCGCCAGTCGCCCCCTCCCCCCGAGGTCGGGGCATGACAGTAGGTTGACTTCATAGCTATCATGTTTGGATTTCTTTTTCGAGACTTGGAATATGTCCATTTTGTTATTTGGCACTTGTTTGCTAAGTTTGGCATTATTCCGAGTTGATTTGATAGGAATCGGACGTGCGGTTGTATTTTTAGAAGTTCTTGAGTTTCATTGTAGATTTCATGTGTTTTGAAGGTCTGATTCATGGTTTCAGATGTTATATTGATAGTTTGATCGTGCGAGCGAGTCCGTATTATGTTTTTAGACATGTGTTGATGTTTGTTGTGGAGCCCCGAGGGCTCGGGTGAGTTTTTGATGCATTCCATAGAGTTCATAGAAGGTTTAGATTTTGTTGGTGTTTCTGATCTCGCATTTGCGAGAAATATGTCGCATTTGCGACTCTCAACTTTGCGGGTTTTTCTTCACTTTTGCCAATTACACTATGGCCTGAAGAGTTCGCGTTTATGAACTCCCTATCGGATTTGCGATAATGGACTGGGCTGGAGAGCTATCGCTTTTGCGACCAGGTGGTGGTTGCTTTTGCGCAATTGTCAGGGATCGCATTTGCGTTCTCTCTGTCGCTTTTGCGATATGTCCAAAGTTCGCATTTGCAACGATAGCCGTACTGTGAGAATTTTGCATTTGCAAATCATTCTTAGCATTTGCGGGGTTCGCATTTGCGATACCTGTGATTAGTGATAAAAGCTAAGCGACGGGATTTTAGTCTCATTTTCATATCTTTGAACCCTAGACTCGGTAGGAGGCGATTTGTAAGAGGGATTTTCATCTACAATTAATGGGTAAGTGATTTTGATCAATTTCCAACTATTTTACATGATTATATATGAGATTTAACATCAAATTTGTAAGAATCAAAGAGAAATTTTGAGTAACTTTTTCTTAAGTTTTGAAAAATGAGAATTTGAGTTTTGAGAGTCGATTTGGACTCGGATTTTGAAACAAAATACATATATGGACTCGTAGGGCTATGGGTAGTCAGAATCAACCATTGGACCCGGATTTTGACCGAGGGGCCAAGGGTTGACTTTTGTTAACTTTTGACAAATTGTGCAAAGATCATAGCTTTATTTATTAGATGTGATTTTTCTTGCATTATTTGATGTTATTAAGTCGATTTTGGTTAGATTTGAGCAGAGCGGAGGTGAATTGTAAAGGAAAAGTTATTTTTGAGTATTGATTGAGGGCTTTTGAGGTAAATATCTTGCCTATCTTTGTGTGGGAGAACTACCCCATAGGGATTGGTCTGGTTGCAAGATTTGAACAACGTGAAAGCCATGTACTCAAGGTGACGAGTGCGTACACGGCCTTATATAGGGAAATTTGACCAGTTTAGACTCTTGGGGTTCTTTTTCACACTAAATTGAAGTTGATCTATCATGTTATGTCCTCCATTGTTAAATTCACTATAATATGCCTTATTTGAATTTTTTGGTTCATGTCCTATCTTTTGTTGCCAAATATAGTCATACATTCTTTAATTGTAATCATTGCCTCTTTATTGATACATGTTATCTCTTCCTTAGTTGATTATCCTTAATTGAAGTTATTGTCACATATTATCTCTTACGTAGTTGATTATCCTTATTTGAAGTCGATGTTACATGTTATCTCTCTTATTGTTAAACTACTTTTACTTGAAGTCATGATTACTTGTATGTCTTTCATCGTTGAGCTTACTCTTCCGTTTCATCGTATTATTGTCATTCTTGTGTTGATTTACTTGTCATACCTGGTGTTATTGTTGTTCTTGTTGCACTCGGTGTTGTTGAGCCGTGGGCTATGTGTGGTTGTGGTATTGGAAATGTTGTTATGGAAACATTGTAGTATATGGGCACATGTGATGCAGGTTGTTGTATTGTCAAGGTGTTTGCACGTGAGTTGTCCGTACTATTGTTACTAATGATATTTTCACATGCGGCGTGACAAGGCGTGCTATATATGTTGGATTTGAGCATGTGGCAAGACAAGGTGGAATAATTGTTATGCGCGTGTGGAGAGACAAGGCAGACATCTACTTTATTGTTGCGCACGCGGTGAGTCAAGGAGGGCTATGTTGGGGATGATTTTTAATGGCCTAGGGGCATTGTCATTGATTATTTTTGTGTGGTGGTGACTATCTTGTGTGAGTCATGCATATTATGGGTTTTGTTGTGTTGTTTCCAATGTGCCATTCGGTGTGTAAGATCTTACTTTTTGACTCGAGCTGTGATAGTACACTTGCACAAGCATACATCATAATCTGTCGCTTATACTAGTCCAGGAATATGAACCTTGATGTTTGTTGATCATTTACATGTATTCCTGTATACCTTCCTTCGGTGCGTGAGCTGCATTATTGGCACATGAGATGTCCGTGCGGATATGAGATATTTCTACTATTGGCACATGAGTTGTCCATGCGGATATGAGATATTGATAGTGTTAGCACGTGAGTTACCACTGCAGATATGCAGTATTAATGGTATTGGTACGTGAGTCGTTCGTACAGCATGTGAGTTGTCCATGTGGTTGTGATTGGTAATGTGGGCACAAGAGTCCAAGTGATTTGGGTTCGTTATTTGTGACCCGTGATTTGTGATTATGAGGTGTGATACTTTGGGGTAATTCTTGTATGAACCTTGTGTGGGAGAGGTTGATTGTTGGGTCGTTACTTGTTTTCCTTACTTGGTTTCACTAGACTTCAACTGTATTATGCTTACTTTACGGTGTTATTATTGTTTACTCCTTGTTGCTAATTGATGCTTCTAGTTTCCATTTGCAAGTATTGTATTGTTATTCTTACCATGTTTAGCTTTATACTGATATTCTTCCTTGTTAGTTTAATATTCATACTTTTATAGATTATTATGTCTAGTAGGTGTCTTGACTGTTCCTCGTCACTACTCCACCGATTTTAGTCTTGATACTTATTGGGTACTGCTCTGGTGTACTCATGCTACGCTTGCTGCACATTTTTGTGCAGATCTACGTACTTCGGAGCGTGCTAGTCATTAGTTAGCTGACTGTGAGTTGCAGCGGAGACTTCAAGGTATAGTTGCCTCTACGTACACAGGCCTCAGTGTTACCTTCTGAAGTTTTACTTTGTATTGTTTATTTCTATTCCAAGCAGTGATGTATTTGATAATCCTCGTTATTCTAGAAAGGCGTATGACTTGTACTACCAGTTTTGAGATGTTGTACATCTACTTTAGATTGTTGGCTTTGTATAGAAATTTTCGGTTCACATTTAATAATTAATTGGTTTAAATTTGTTAGTAACTCACTATGCGTTAGGCTTACCTAGTCCTGTTCGAGGATGAACGTCTATTTAAGAGGTGAAGAATGTAACGACCCAACCAGTCGTTTTGCTTTCTAGATCCCCGTTCCCCTAATTAGGACTTCTTGTATGTGCTCTTACTGTTTTATGGCTTACTGGGATGGTTGGTTCGGGTTTGAAAGGGTTCGGGTTGGAATCAGAACACTTAGTTCCCTAATAGTGGCCTAAGATGGACAAGTTTGACTTGAGTCAACATTTTGAGTAAACGACCTCAGAACCGAGATTTGATGATTCTAATAGGTTCGTATGATGATTTTGGACTTGGGCATTGTTCGGATCGGTTTTCGGGTGATCCGGGAGCGTTTCGGCACTTAATGTGGAAAGTTGGTTCATTGAAGGTTCTCTAATTTTTTAAATTTGGTTTGGAGTAGACTTTGGTGTTATCAAGGTCCTTTTGGGATTTCGAGCCTGGGAATAGTTCCGTATGGTTATTTATGACTTGTACACAAAATTTAGTGTCATTCCGAGTAGTCTAAGAATGATTCGGCGTGTTCAGAGCTAATTGAAAATTTTGAAGTTCATAAGTTGGTTCAAGTTGGTTTTGGGGTATGATTCTTTGTTTCGGTGTTGTTTTACTTGTTTCAAGGGTTCGAGCAGGTCCATGCAATGTTTCTGGACTTGTTGGTGTGATTGGTCAGGGTCCCCAGGGGCTCGGGTAAATTTTGGACCATCGGAGCTATGTCAAAAACTTAGATGTTGCTGGTTCTGGTTTCCTTCTTCGCAAACACAGATGTGGAGTCGCGTTTGTGAAGAAGGAATTGGGGACTGGTCATTTTGCCCTTCGCGTTCGCGTTCAAGGGGTCGCGTTCGCGAAGTTCTGGGACTGGTAACCTTCGCGTTCGCATATACAGGCCCTCATTTGCATAGAATAAAGGGCATGGGGTGGGTCAGACACCTTTGCTCTTTGCGTTCGCGCAGGGCTGACCGCGTTTTCGAAGCTTAGGCTGGGTAGTGTTTTGATTTAAAGACGGGACTTAGGCTTATTTTTCCCATTTCTCTTTTTTGTGGTTCGAATTTGGAGCTTCTTGGATACGGGTTTTCATCAACCATTGTAAGGTGAGTAATTTCTACCTAATGTAAGTTAAATACATAGATTATGGGTAGATTTTAACGGGTAAAATGTGGAAATTTTAGGAGTTTGTTGAAAAACCTAGGTTTTGATAAAAATGAGATTTGACCACGAAATTGATTATGGACTTGGGAATAATATATATATGATTTCGTGAAGTCATGGGTAACATTTATCTTCGAAAATTTTCTGAATCCGAGCACGTGAGCCCTGGGGTGATTTAATGAATTTTGTGGCTCTTGTTGGGAAAATAGTTTAATAGCTAAATTTGGAACTTCTGAGCACTTATTGATTAGTTTTTACGATTTTTGATTAGCTTCGGATTGCTCGTCTTCGTTTGGGGAATTCAAGTGAGGTTAATGTAACAACCCGACCGGTTGTTTTGAGCCTTTGCACTTCGGTCGGTGGTTTGAAGGCATGAGTAGCTCCATATAATGTATTATGACTCGTGTGTGTCGTCGGTTTCGGTTATCGGGTGATTCGGAATTAGTTTGAAAGAATGAATTTCATTATTGAAGCTTTAAGATGGAAGAGTTGACCAAGTTTGACTTTTGTGTGTTTGACCCTGAATTGGAGTTTTGATAGTTCCGTTAAGTCCGGCCGGTAATTTTGGACTTAGGCATATGTCTGAATTTGATTTGGATATTTCTAGAAGGTTTCGACACTATTTGGCAAAACTTGGAAATTTAAAGGTTTGGAATGTTCATAAGATTGACCGGGAGTTGACTTTGATGATATCGGGCTCGGACTATGGTTTTGGGAATTTAAATACCTTCGTTATGTCATTTTGGACTTATGTGCAAATTTTGATTTCATTCCGGGTTAACTTGATGTGATTTGGCACGAGTTGTAGAAGTTGAAAGTTCATAAGTTCATTAAGTTCGATTTGAGGAGCGATTCGTAGTTTTGATGTAGTTTGATATGATTTGAGGCCTCGAGCAGGTTCGCATTATGTTATGGAACTGGTTGTTATGATTGGACGGGGTCCGAGGGGCCTCGGGTGTGCTTCGGATGTGCTAAGGGCCATTTCCTTCTATTTTTGGACTGCTGATTGATGGTATCTGGTGTTCTTCATCGCAATCGCGGTGCAGCAATCGCGTTTGCATAGTGTTCTGTGGAAGCTAGCATTTTTGTTCTTCGCGGTCGCAAAGAGATGACCGCGTTCGCTGGGCTTCAAGATTTTATCTTCGGGTTCGCGTCAGGGAATATGCGATCGCGTATAAGGAACTGGAAGGGGCAACATGGGCTTTACTCTCCGCATTCGCGAGCTTGGCTACGCGTTCGTGAAGGTTGATGGAGATTTTAGTCCGCGTTCGTGACTATGTCCATGCATGCGCGATGAGTTATTTTTGGCAGCTTGTATTTTGTGCTTCGCGATCACGAAGCATTTCCCGCGATCGCGAAGAGGAACATCTGGGCAGACCTATATTTACTCTATTTCGAGGGATTTTGGTATTTTATCACTTTTTGAGCTAGACAACTCGGATTTGGACGATTTTGGAGGGGATTTTCACGTGTTGGTTTGGGGTAAGTGTTCTTTATCCGGATTTGATTATATTTCATGATTCCATTATTATTTTTATCATTATTTTTAGTGAATTGAATGAGAGAAAATAGAAATTTTGTAAAATCTTTCAAAAGTGTAAATGAGGATTTGAAGGCCAATTTGATGTCGGAATTGGATAATGATGGTATTGTTGGACTCGTAACGGAATGGGTGTTCGAATTTTGTGAATTTTGTCTGGTTCCGAGTTAGGGGCCCGGGGTTGACTTTTGGGTTAACTTTTAGTTCTCTTTAAAGATCGAAGCTTTATTTTTCAGAATTGTTTCCTATGATTTTTATTTATGATATGAAGTTGCTTTGGCTTGATTTGATCCATCCGGAAGTTGTTTCACATGAGAAGGTCATTTTAGAATATCGGTTTAACTTCTTTGAGGTAAGTATCTTGCCTAACTTTGTGTATGGGAACTACCCCTTAGGAATTGGGTTAATTGTGCTATTCTTGCTATGTGAAAGTCGTGTACATAAGGTGACGAGTGGATACACAGCTAATATGTGGTATTTGACCGGTTTAGATTGTCTAGTCTCTTCTCATGCCTTTAATTGAACTGTCATAACATGTAATATCTCTCATTGCTAATCTACTCTTACATGCTCTATTTCACGTTGTTAGCACTTATTGTACCTCTCGCTTGTTGTTTTGCCTTTATATGTTTTAGTTGAAGTTATCGCCTTCCTTATTGTCTTGTTACCTCTACATTGTTGAGTCCCTTCCATGACTTTGTGGCTATTTGCTACTTGTCTTAACTGTTTTACTTGCACACCTTAGTTGTCATGTGTTTTACTTGTCCTGTTATTTTTGGTAATATTTGTTGCATTCCTTCGATTATTACGTGGTTCCTTTATTTTCGTGTACTCACACCCATTAATTATAGAAATTCTTGTTAATTGAGTTATTGGATTGTTGTTGTTAATTTAAATTGCTTGTGGATCAGGTTACGCACCGGAACAGGTGAAATAAGGGAGGATTGTGATATTGATAAACGATAATATGGTGGGATCGGGTTGCATGCCGCAACGGGTAGAATAAGGGAATTATGTGATATGGTGAAATAAGGGAGGATTTTATATTGATACGGTGGGATCGGGTTGCGCGCTTCAACAGATTTTATACATTATTCTTGATATTGATATGGTGAAATAAGAGAGGATTGTGTTATTACGGTGGGATCGGGTTGCGCGGCGCTACGGATTGTGTGTGTTGTATTCATTGTTGTGTTGTGTTAGCTTTCGGTATTTATCATCTGAGATTCTAAGGCCTAATATTTCTGGGTTTACTAATTTCGAGGATTGAGTTGTTTTCATTAGTTTACTGCTTTGCCGTTTCTTTCTGCTTTCCTTTCCTACTATTATTATTTTGTTGAATTGATTTTTAAGATGAATTTACTATGCTGAGTCATTATCTCATACCCTGTTGAGTCATTAGTAACATAACGGATTTAGGTAAAAGAACTTTTTAACATTCTTACACTTAAGTTGGAACCCGTTGTTTCATTCGGCACTTTATTATTCTTAATAGTTGCCACATTTTACTTTAATTGATTTCTCAAATTAAACTCCTTACCCTATTTAAGGTTCTTACTTTACTTAAAAATCGTTATTATGTTTTATTTTGACAAATTCTATATTTAATTCGGTAACTTATCTAATGCTTCGTATTTGATATGCTATTTTCTTTACCCAAATGATTTCTAAGATAAACTCATTTTCTTGGTCAACTCCCTACTTTATTTCAAGATTGTTATTATGCTTTATCGTATATAAATAAATCTCTTGAACATTTTAATTAGCATTTGACACGGATACAATGTACATTGTGCGCGTGGGTTTGCCGTGCGAAAAGTGACATGGAAAAAATATGGGCACGAGGTTCCATATGTGTAAGATTTGAAAGTTGTGACTTATGATTTGAGATTATGAGGAGTGTACCTTGGATAATTCTTGTTGTAAATTGTGCATTAGGAACAATTTGGTTGATTGAGTTGTCACCCCTTTCTCTATTACTCTTTTTTTTTCCTTATTGCTATTCATGCTTTATTATTTTCACTGTTGATTGTAAATTTGTGATCCTCCTGATGTTGGTCTTACCTTGGCATTCTTTCCATCGTTAGCTTTAAATTATATCCTACACAGGTTTACATGTCCGGTAGGTGTCTTGACCTTGCCTCGTCACTATACTACTGAGGTTAGGCTTGATACTTACTGGGTACCGCTGTGGTGTACTCATACTACACTTCTGCATATTTTTGTGCAGATCCAGGTACTTATGATCGAGTTGGTTTGAGGCTTATGTCTGCACGGCTGGAGACTTCAAGGTATACCTGCTTGACATTCGCAGGTTCCGAAGTCACCTTCTTTTGTATTTCATTTCCAAAATTGTTTCCCATTACTCTGGGACAGTGATATATTGTTATTTCTAGTGACTCTTAGCAAAGCTTATGACTTGTACTGTCGGTTTTGGGATATTGTATCATGTGGAGATTGTTGGCTTATTATAAAAGCTCATGTTTCATGCTTAATAGTTATTTGGTTAAAAATCTATTATTAAATCGGCAAATGTTAGGGTTACCTAGTGATGTTTGGCATATTTCTAAATGTTTTAATATTACTTTACCTATGTTTTAACCGCTTTTTGGTGCTATTTAGTGTTAAAAATAGCCAACATGTATTAATTATTGGTTTTATGACTAATTAAGTTGTGTGTGATGATTTAGGATGTTTGGAGTGCAAATTATGAAGAAAAGATGCTCCAGCTATAGGAGAAGAGAGCGGATGTGTCGCATCTAAACTTGCAAAAAAGTCTAGTTAGTTCACCCTTAGCAGTGAAGTCGGGAGAAGGCATCTACCAAAGCATCCACCCCAGCATCCTATGCTGAGAAGTTCAAGTTGAGGCAAACGCGAAGCATCAATCCCTGAAGCTGATTCGGAAAAGGAAAAGGGAAACTTTGGCCCACGACCTTTGTACGCAATATATAAGTTAAAAACGCCTTTTTTCGGGCATCTAACATACTTTTTGAAAGGGATTCGACCTAGGGAGAGCAAGGAGCCGCCGTGGAGGTCGGATTTCATCTTCTTTCATCAAACGTAGTAATTTTTATGTTTCTTTGTATGATTTGTTGTGCGGCTACCATGTCTATGTGGAGCTAAACTTCACATTCTAGGATTGTTGTTCTTTCATGACTATTGTTATTCGAATATTGGTTTTGATTTCTTATTTATCATATCGGTTTATTTTTTCAATCTTGCGCTTAATTATTTGATTGCTTGATCTCCCATTATATACTATCTACAAATCTATAGTTGAACTCAAAAGTGGGAATTCTAGGTTGCATATAGGATTAAATAGAGCAAGTTCTTGAACCTGGGCATCGGGGAATAGATTCGCAATTAGGATAGACATATACTTGATTTTCTTGCTTGGTTGATTTACAGGAATTACAAATGCAATCTTGTTAGTTCTAATTCCATAGACATATAGGCGTTAGGTTAGCTTGAATAGGCGAGTAAGAACTCGACAGATTCTTATGAGCAATATTAACCCTGTCAACCAATAAACTAGATAAATTAGTTAGTCAATTCAATTGAATAATACAATAGGAATGTTAGATAGTCCATAACCCTATATCGTTTACGTTACATTGATAACATAAATCTAATCTTCCTTTGTTCAGAGTTCATTATTTATTTTCTTTTTAGTTTAATTACTTTAGCATCACTACTTTTCGGTTCAATTTTTGTTTAGATAATTGGGATAGTTTAATTTAGTTAATAGTTGATAACAAGTTCTCGTGGGTTCGACACTCTATCTTATCACTTTATTACTTGACGACCGCGTATACTTGCGTGTGCGTTTGGCCGCAACAAGTTTTAAGTGTCATTGCCGCGGACTTAGAATTAGCTATTTCTAGATTAGACATTTATTTTATTTTTTATCTATTCAAGTTTTTTTATTGTTAGTTTAGTTAGTATTTTTTATTTATTTTAACATGGCATCTTGGAATGAAAATTGTTCGAATGATGGTTATTCTTATTTTGATGATCTCTGTCCATATTGTGGAGGATCTCTGTCACGACCCGAAATCCCAACCCGGTCGTGATGGCGCCTTTCATGAAGACAAGGCTAGCCAATTCAAACTAAACCTCATTTTAAACAGTTAAACAACGCGAAAATCATATAAGCAAAATTCACTACAGTAGTTTGCGGAAGACATAGCTAACCATCCCGACAACAGCCCAAAACTGGGGTGTCACAAAGTCATGAGCAACTAATGAAAATCCTAATAATAAGATTACTATTACAATATCTTTGGAACAATTGTTTGAAGATAGTGGAAACAACAAGATAAAAGAGATACGGGGTTGCGGACGCCAATAACTACCTCGTAGTCTCTGAATCACCGCTTTGACAGTCGTAGTCAATGCCTCGGAGCGGAATCAATAACGCCTGAATCTACACACATGGTGCAGGGAGTAATGTGAGTACTTCCAACTCAGTGAGTACTACATATAAATATTGACTGAAAGTAAGGAAACACGTAGAGCACAAGGCAATGCATAATGAAACAGTAAACCATTATTTGAAAACAGTAAATCAGTAACAAATCATTTTTAAAAAAATCTTCCCAACTTTGGTTACCAGTTGCCATTGTTACCAACTGTAACATCCCTGGGCTCAGTATCATTTAAAATAGTAAAATCTCCCCAGCTCTGCTTACCAGTTGTCATTGTTACCAACTGTAATATCCCTGGGCTCAGTATCAATCTCACAGCTCTGGTTACCAGTTGTCATTGTTACCAACTGAACCTACAGTTGTCATTGTTACCAACTGTAATATCTCTGGGTACCCTGCGCTCACTGGGGGTGTACAGACTCCAGGAGGGGCCCCTTACGGCCCAAGCGCAATATCATATCTCGTAGCGGCATGCCACCCGATCCCGTGGCGGCGTTCCACCCGATCCATTTATATCATATTCGTGGCGGCGTGCCACCCGATCCATTTATATCATATTACGTGGCGGCGGGCCACCCGATCCATTCATATCAAATCCCTAGCGGCGTGCCACCCGATCCGTTCATATCATATTCCGCGGTGGCGTGCCACCTGATCCATTCATATCAAATCCCGTGGCGGCGTGCCACCCGATCCATTTATATCATATCCGTGGCGGCGTGCCAACTGACCCATTTATATCATTTAAAATGTCATTTAAATCTCAAAACTGAGTAAAAATGGCTGTTATGTAAAAACAGTGGAAAACAACATGAATGAGTTCAAGTAACGAATCAAACAGTGAGGAAATAGTGATAACTACCCTTGAAGGGTTCAAATAACCGGCACGAAGCCCAAATATGGCAATCAGCCCAATTCATAATGATATCAAATGAGTTTCAATCAAATATATAGTAAAAATCATCAATCGGGATGGACCAAGTCACAATCCCAGTAGTAGACGACCCCACGCTCATCATCGAGCGCGTGCCTCACCTCAATATAGCACTATGATGTGCAATCCGGGGTTTCAAACCCTCATAACATCATTTACAATAACTACTCACCTCGAACCGGCTAAATTCTTAGCCCGCGACGCCTTTGCCCTTTTAATTAGCCTCCGCGCGCGTCGAATCTATCCAAAATTAGAACTAATATGTCACAATATGCAGGGGTAACAAAGCCCACGCGAAAACAATCAATAAATACTAAGAATTTCGAAATTAGCAAAACCCGAGCCCCCGGGCCCACTTCTCGAGATTCAAAAAAATTTCACCTCAACGGGTTCCTTACCTTCCCACGAGTTCAACCATACAAGATTTATCGAATTCCGACATCGGTTCGACCTCCAAATCTTAAAATCTAAACTTAAGGGTTTTTCACAATTTTCTCCAACTTAAATCACCAATTACATACTAGAATGGCAATAGGTCTGGGTAATTTGACCAAGATTGAGTTAAGAACACTTACCCCAATATTTCTCTCGAAAATCTTCCAAAAATCCTTCAAGATTTCGCTTCAATCCGAGTTCCCTAGCTCCAATTATGTTCAAGATGGTCAAAACCCCCTTCTTTAAGAATTTGTTCAAGAAAATCTCTTTTGGATATAGTTTTGAAGTCGATTTGTTGTGATTTTATGGTGTTTAAAGGTTTTTCTCTTTGTGGATAACGAAAATGGGTTTTAAATGGTAAATGGGCACTAATTTCTATTTATAAAGGGTCAAAAATCGGAACAAATAAAACTTTCAGGTGTTGAAAATGCTATAGCATTTCGCGTAGCATAATCAACATGCTGTCCGCATTTTGGACAGCATTTCTGACATTGAAATCTGTTTCACTTTGCTATAGCATTTCGCGTAGCAAAATCAACATGCTGTCCGCATTTTGGACAGCATCGCGTAGCATAATCAACATGCTATCCGCATTTTGGACAGCATTGCGTAGCAAAGTCAACAATGCTATAGCATTCTGGTAGCATTTCTGACATTTTTGCAGATTTTCTTTTCCAACGATGAAATGGTCCGCTTAACCACCCCAAACTCACCTGAGGCCACTGGAACCTCAACCAAAACACGCCAACATACCCTATAACGTTATTCAAACTTGTTCCAACCTTCGAAATGCTCAAAACAACCTCTCAATGCCAAATTCGCGTCGGATTCAAGCCTAATGAAACTAACAAATTTCAACTTCTACATTCGACGCTGAAACCTATCAAATCGAGTCCGATTGACCTTAAATTTTGCACACGAGTCATAAATGACATAACGGACCTATGAAGATTTTCAGAACTGGATTCCGACCCCGATATCAAAAGGTCAACTCCTCGGTCAAACTTTCCAAAAATCTTCTATTTTCCAACATTCGCCAAAATGTGTTGAATTGTCCTACGGACTTCCAATTTCAAATCCGGACATACGCCTAAGCCCGAAATCACCATACGAAGCTATAGAAACTCTCGAATTCCATTCCGACCCTCGGATCAAAATCTCGCCTAACAACCGGAAATCGCCAAAATACTAACTCCACCAATTCAAGCCTAATTCTACACTGGACTTCCAAAACCAATTCCGATCACACTCCTAAGTCATAAATCACCTCCCGAAGCTAACCGAACCATCGGAACTCACATCTAAGCCCTCTAACTCCTAAGTCAACATATGGTTGACTTTTCCAACTTAAATCTTCTTAAAAGAGACTAAGTGTCTCATTTCTTACCAAACCCACTCCGAACGCAAGCTACCCAACTTGATCACATAAACAAGGATAGCGAAGCATAATGAAGCAGAAATGGGGGAAACGGAGCGGTAACTCACGAGACGACTAGCCGGGTCGTCACATTCTCTCCCACTTAAACAAACGTTCGTCCTCGAACGTGCCAAGAATTATTCCGAGGACATTAAATTTCTAAGTGTATTATTACACGCACTCGCGGGTGATTCCACGTCACCTTAAATTTAACATGGATCCGACAACACCATCTCAATTGAGGATTATTTCTTTTATCCACATTTACAAACTTTAAAGCCAAATTTCTCACAGCCCAATTAATTCAACACGGCGTGTTAGTCTCAATCGACGGTAGCAACTCGTGCTTACGCGCCCATCATATGTATGCCCATAACCACGTCTCTGGTTATAATAGTTGTTCATAATTAATTCCAGCATCGTCAATTAATCTCATATTAATCAAAACCTCGTTTCAAACTTTCACAACTCCGACAGCAATTCACGAGGCATGAAGACCTCATAATTATTTACTCGAATTAACGAGTCACATTTAACGCCACCTGAACACTCCCCTTGTAGGCTGAAACTCACTAATTACAGCACGAATATGGCTAAATGTGCACAGAAATACATAGAAGAATTATCAAATAAGCCTAACAGGCATGGCACCCTATCAGTACTATAGTACAAATTTAATTTAAAAGAGGGAGAATTTAAAATACATAAATTTTGAGCTTAATCGCTTATCACAAATAAAATCTATCCCTAGTTAACCATTTTGAGCCTGTAGACCTTTATTTGGCACCCACATTACGAGCCTATACCATTTTGTTCTTAACTGAAACTTTTGATTCTGATACCTCTTAAGGCATTTTTATTGTGAAATGAGCGCTAAAAGAAGTAAGGAGGAGATTTGGTGGCTTTTGAGTGGAACCAATGACAGGGAGAAAGGTGTACTTATTTTGTAACATAATACGCTACTAGCAAAAATTGAAAATAGAAAAAAAGAATAGTTGGAAAAAAAAAGAGAAAATTCTGGAAAAAAGAAGAAAAAAATATTGATGAATAAAATTGTTGTCTTATTTTTGCCAGTGGGATGTAAACTAAGGTAGTGCTTAAAGAAAGAGGAAATATTTTTGGGGTGTGATCTTGTTTGTGAAACTGATGTGGTGTTGAAGAAAATGCGCTTAAATTTTATCATGTGATGTGTTAAAGTGCTTAGGAAGGTTAGTCACTATTCGTAAATATATCCCACCTGTCTCTTAGCTCACATTATAACCATGAAAAAGTCCTAAATAATTTTAGATCGAGCGAGCCTACATTAGTAGTGGTTTACATTATGGACAAGCTTATGGTACCAATTTCATGCATGTGACTTCTTTGTGAGAGTGAGAGATTTCTTTGATATATGTGATGTCCTTCAATTATATTTGATCATGAGATTTGACTGTGTGGATTCAAATCACTCTCCTTGATTTTCTAGTGAAGGCACATGGTTTCACGAGCGATGGTTACGTTATTAGACTTCTCTATGATATTGGGTGTTCAAGCCATGAGTGCATTGTGACATTAAGTCGGGTTTTGAGGCTAGGATTGTTAAGAGCATGTTGCTTTTGTTTAGAATAATTTTGAAATATGGCATAAGTTAAGGGGAAGTGTGTGTTGAATGCATTTGCTAGAGTTTAATCATTGCAATCAACCATGGCCATAGGTGTGGTGTGCTTTGAATGATAGGAGCTTAATTTTGTTTCGTCTACTATGGTGATGGTTTATTCGAGGACAAACAAAGGTTTAAGTGTGAGGTGGTGATGTTGGGCATATTTCTATATGTTTAATATTACTTTACCCATGTTTTAACCGCTTCTTGTGCTATTTAGTGTCAAAAATTCTCAACATGTGTTAATTATTGGTTTTATGACTAATAAATTGTGTGTGATGATTTAGGATGTTTGGAGTGCAAAAATATAAAGAAATGATGCTCCAGCAATAGGAGAAGAGGGCGGATGCGTTGCATCCAACCTTGCAAAAGGTTAGTTGGTTCACCCTTAGCATTAAAGTCGGGAGAAGGCATCCACCCCAGCATCCGATGCTGAGAAATTCAAGCTGAGACGGACGCGAATCATCCACCCCAGCATCAATCGCTAAAGTTGATTGGAAAAGGAAAAGGTAAACTTTGGCCCACGACTTTGGTATGCAATATATAAGTCAAAAACACCTTTGTTAGGGCATCTAACATACTTTTTGAAAGGGATTCGACCTAGGGAGATCAAGGAGCCGCCGTGGAAGCCAGATTTCATCTTCTTCCACCGAACTTAGTAATTTTTGTGTTTCTTTGTATGATTTGTTGTTTGGCTACCATGTCTATGTGAAGCTAAACTTCACGTTCTAGGGTTGTGGTTCTTTCATGACTATTATTATTCGAATATCGATTTTGATTTCTTATTTATCATATTGGTTTATTTATTCAATATTGCACTTAATTATTTGATTGCTTGATCTCCCATTAAAACTATCTATGAATCTAGAGTTGAACACGAAAATGGGAATTCTAGGTTGCATATAGGATTAAATAGAGCAAGTTCTTGAACCTAGGCATCAGGGAATAGATTCGCAGTTAGGATAGACATATTCTTGATTGCCTTGCTTGGTTGATTTATAGGAATTACAAATGCATTCTTGTTAGTTCTAATTCCATAAACATATAGGCGTTAGGTTAGCTTGAATAGGCGAGTAAGAACTTGACAGATTCTTATGAGCGATATTAACCCTGTCAACCAATAAACTAGATAAATTAGTTAGTCAATTCAATTGAATTATACAATAGAATGTTAGATAGCCCATAACCCTAGATCGTTTACATTACATTGATAACATAAATATAATCTTCCTTTGTTTTGAGATCATTATTTATTTTCTTTTTAGTTTAATTACTTTAGCATCACTACTTTTGGGTTCAATTTCTGTTTAGATAATTCAGATAGATTAATTTAGTTAATAGTTGATTACAAGTCCTCGTGGGTTCGACACTCTATCTTATCATTTTATTACTTCACGGCCGCGTATATTTGTGTGTGCGTTTGCGCGCAACATCTAGTCTTAGACACTAGGTGCCATCACGACATCCTACGGAGGGAAGTTGGGGTCGTGACAAACTGTTATCAAAGCTCTAGGTTCATAGGTTTTATGAGTCATAAGCAGGTTAAGTAGAGTCTTGCGGATCAGTACAGACGTCTTTACTTATATTCGAGAGGCTATAGAACTATTAGGAAATTTCACTTCTTTCTTTCTTTATTATGCGGTGTTGATTCAGCTTAAAGCATATATCTCACATTCCTTTACATCCACTTGTGTATGATATTGTGCACTGGTATCAACTATGCGCTGACGGTTCGTGATTCTGTGGATGGGCTACGAGGGAGCCAAGGATACTCAAACATTGTCTCAACTTGTCGTCCAGACTGAGGAAGCAGATGTAGTGAGATACCAGTCAATTGTTCACGTGGGGGTGCAGTGGGTTCTGGAATCTAGTTGATAAGTACAAGCTTGGGAAGATTTAATTGGTTGCCTAATCGTCGCGATCGTGGTAGGGTTATGAGGAGGATGATGATTTGAGAATAGTGGGTGGTATTAGGGACTATGTGGTTTGTATGGGACTTCTACTCAGTGGAAGGTACATATTATCATTCAAGGCACTAGAGGAAGCAAGTTTGACTTTCACGAGGATGGACATGCGCTTAGTAGATGATTTGAGGTATCTCGTGATTGGTGTCGCACGAGCTATGAAGGTTAATATTGTGGATCATCAGATGTTGTGTCCTATGGCTTCGTGCCAAGTGTGGGAGTCCACTATCGACGGTCAGATTGTAGGGTCATGTGTTATATCAGTTTGGCCTGAGATGTATATGGGGTATTGAAGGGTTTCCCGGAATTTGTATATGATTAAGATCTGAGATTTGCATGGGTTAATGCTGGGACTTGAAATATTTCTGCATCTTTAATAATTCTACACTTCAGTATCAGGAAGGTTAGAGAAACAACTTCAGACTCACAGAAGGTCTCTTTAGAGTGGGTATCTCGATTGCGGCATTATGGGGGTGCTTTAGAGGAAATACAATGGTTTATGAGCTTTTGGGCGACGTGGTTCGTGCTAGGATCTCTTATGATGAGCTTTGGGTAAGGATCGTGGTGTTCCAGCAAGCAGAAGTGCCACCTTGAGGGTAATTCAGAAGGAACTCAGAGAAAAAGGACAGCTTGGTAGTAGGTTGGATCAACACAGTAATGCTATTATCGGTTCTTTGGGGTACTTATGATATGGTGAGTCTCTACGGGTGTTTTATGGAAATACTCTTGGGTTTGGCAACCTGTTTGGATAACGTATCCTCTTATGATTCTCCCGAATACATTAGAGTCGAAATTACGAATACCCAATCGTTTGCCGACTTAAAATCCTCTTATTCCTAAGTGGTTTTGTTAAACAAGGGTTAAAGCCTTGAATTGTCGTTACTTATTTCTACCAAACCCTATCTCCCTTTTCCAAGGTTCAATAGCGTAAATTGGCACCCGTTAATGTTTGCAACCACTAACGATTTAATTATGAACGAGAAATAAATAAACATCAAGATTCTTTCGAAATTGGAAGCAATATCAATTATTTAATAACATTCCACCCATCTAGGGTTCACAACCTCAGTATTAAAATTTAGCTACACATATTGAAAACTAAAGAACAATCAATAAAAGTTGAATTCATCTTACAAAAATATGGACTTCCAAGTTTTGATCACCCAAATATCTCTCTCAAGTTGAAATTAACCAAAAGCGCTATTTTGTACTATGAAATCTGACAAGTCCTTCTGCACATAACCCTAGAGAGGCTATTTATAGAGGCCCAAAAATCGAGGCGAACTGGAATAACTGCTGGGCCGACTTAGTCTTCTGCGATCGCATTCCTGTCGCATAACAGGAATGCGGTCCGCAGAAATGGCATCTTGTATCGCAGACTGCACCAGTACTTCTCCTTCCTATCACATTTCAGAATGCGAACCGCAGATTGATTCTGCGATCGCAGAATGCGATCGCTATTCCCTTCGATTTTTCACCTAAAACTCTGTCTGCATCTGCGATGAGAATGCGATTCGCATTTTCCTTCTGCGATCGCATTGTTGACAATGTTCTTCTTTTAACTTAGGCTTGGGGTTCTGCCTGTCTTTGCGATCATAGTTCCAATTCTGCGACTCGCATAATCACTTTGCGGTCGCAGAATTTCTTCTGTTGTATTGTTGACCTCTTTTCTTTCCTTTGAACGGCTTTTGGCCTTCTTTTTACGCTTTTGGGTTTCTTTCATCCATGTACTGAAACTACACGAAAACTAAGTAAATATCATGATAATTAGCAAGTGGAACAAGTAGTTTCTAATCAAATAGTATCAATATGTGCCGAGATTTCCCGGCACATCAACACCCCCAACTTAAGCTCTTGCTTGTCCTCAAGCAATTAACACAACACCACTCTAACTACTACTCTACCTGTCAAATATAAAAGCAACATTGGCCAAGGACAGTGGTTGTTGATAACATCGTAAGCATAACCATCTTTTACTGTACCCTCTTTGAATCATAAAAATGCTTCAAAGAACAACCAATCAATTAGTGAACTTTTAAGCCTCAACAAAGTAACTAAATGCTACTTTCAGCTGAATCAACTTATGCTTTGACTCCAAGCTCAACTAGCTATCAACCTAGCAGTGTATATGCCCTCACCAGAAAGAAAGTCCCATTCGCACATTATTTGCCATGGAATAAATCAAGGGACAAAAAGACTAAAACCACTCTCTCTCCGAATAGAAGTTCAAGTGTCATCACCTGCTATACCATTGGCTTGCCCTTATTTTAATTCATCACCTATTCATTTAGTTAAAGATCACATAAGGACTTTATAAACTTGTAATAGCGGTTTAAGGAAGGGTAGGATATGAATTTAGACAATAGTGGCTACTTCCTCCTTGAACACTCATTACTCTCTTTTTCCTTCCAACTTTTTGTTCCTTTGCCTTCATTGGATTTACACTTTCACATTAAACCCTACTCACATACCCCTTTATTTCATTCCCAAGCTTCTGTATACCACTTGCATTGACTATTTCTTTCTTTCTTTTGATTTCACACTTGTGGTATCTATTTACTCATAAACTTCCTTCTTCTTCTTTTTTTCCGAAGCTTCATAGATTTACAAGAGCTTTTGAGGTATGGAGTCTCATGATTTTACCCCTTTTCTTTATTGATATCCCACCCCCAACTTAATCTTTTATCAGCACTCTCAATGCTCAAGGAGGAATGGGTTGAAAAGGAGTCATTTTAATGAATGGATTCAGGTTATAATGCGGAGGCCAATAAAAAGGCTATAAGGCTCAAAATGGGGTACTCGTGATAGTTATAATGCATAGGTTGGCTAAAAAAGAGGCTAGAACGGTTTTATCACTACTCAAAGAAAGCCTAAGATCAATTCTCTAACTTAGCATACATATGATAGGCAACGAAGAACTAACCGGGCAAGTTCTAGATAGCAGCAATGAACACAAGAATTAGAAAACAATGCTCACACACACCGGCACATCACTATTTGGCTAATATAGTTCACAACTTTGGAGTGCGCACTTAGTGACTCGGGGCTTTCCTTGTGTTTACAGTCACAATTCTAAGTAGCCTTAGAGTTACTGAGCGAGTCTCAACTTCACTAGATTGATTTGGTTCCAGGGTTCTATTCTTCACTTATGGTTTCATACTTGTCTGTTCACCTACATACCGTCCTGGTCAATGTACTTTATATTTAACAGCCTGGTTCTACTATTACACCCTTGAAAAAGAACCCGACAAAATAAAAAATAAGGGGATTTTTATTGTTACTTTATTGCTAACTAATTAATTACTAACTATTTAATTTTAACATTTACAACAACATATATACACAACCCAAAAATCATCACTATCAATATATCGAATGCCCTAAGTTCACAATTAAGTTAAAATATATAGACCAAATAAAATATAAGGCACCACCCCCAACTTAATAACATGCATTGTCCCCAATGCAATAAACAAAAAGTAAAGGACAAAAAGGGGCTCCCTGGTGGCACAGTTGCGCGAAGAGAATAGCCTATTGTGCTGCCGGTGCTGGTGGAGGAGAATGAGTCCGGTCTGAAGCTGGTGGGGGAGCTGCTGAGCTACTACTGCCATCACCGGCCGAAGGAAGTCTCCTTGCGGCCTTGTCTATCAACGAGCACTCAATGGCAGCTGCAATGTCTGCCTGCTCCTGTTCCTCCTCTGCTGTAGGCACCACAATTTGTTTTCCTTTTTCCTGTGGAGGAGGAACTGCACCTGCATCAAGCTCTTCACTGGTGTCCTCGGAGTTGTCGTCTTCAGATTCTGATTTTGATATCCCTTCCGAGGTCTCATCATCAGTAGAGGCAATGCGAATTGGAGCAGCAGAAGGCTGAGACACTTTTGCCGTTGGTAGAGGTATGTCCGTCATCAGTGTCGAAAAATCAAGGCCCAAATCGGTCTGGCCAGCACTCGGTTTACTCGCGTTGGGGAGGAGTGAAGAGATGTCGAACTCTGGATTTTGCATTTTCTGAAGGTCTGTCTTTAGTTGCTTGACATCCTCTTGTAACTGGGGTATACCGTCAACCCTTGATTCAAGCTTTGATAACCTCTCTCCAAATTCCAGTTGTTGTTGCAACAGTGGAGTCAAAGCTTGTTTAATCAGGGTAGGCAATGCTTTCAAGAGTTGGTCTAATTTGGAGTTGGTGTGTTGCACAATTAGACCCATTCTTGAAAGTGCCGGCATGTTGGAGACTGGTGGGCCTGTTGGAGCTGATGTTGCTGGTGCTTCAGCAGCAGGGGGAGATGTAGTAGCCTGAGGAGATAGGAGATTCAGCGCATCAATTTCCTCTATTGTGGTAGGTGCAGGGGCCGATGCCTCACTGATACGAGTGATATCAATATCTCTCGTAGATTTCCCAAGTCTGTCTTGGTGAGGGAGGAATGGGACATCCACCTCCTGGCAAAGTGTGGTGATCAGACTTGGGAAAGGGAGTGAGGTAGCCTATTGAATCGCTCTGATGCCGATTTCCTGGAAGATGAGTCTTCCCACATCAATCGCAACCCCCTTCATTATGCAGGCAATGAGAAGTGCCTTCTCAATGCTAATTTCTGTTTCGTTTCTTGAGGGTACGAGATGGGAAGTGATGAAGCTGAACCAATATTTGCCTTCCCGTGTGAGATCCTCTTTATAAATTTTTCTCCCAGGATTTATCCAGGCTGGGACCCCCTTTGCAATTGTAGAGGCTATCCATCCCCTCTCATGTTCCCTGTTGGAGAACCGTGCATCATATTCTTCTGTGCTTACTTTCCAGTTAGGGAAGAATAACTCGTTAATATGGTTGCTGTCGCAGAACACAGCCTTTCCCCTCACCTGGACAATGCCGGTGAATAATCTGTTGCGTCTATGATATGGTGTTCTTGATGCCCCATATGACGCATAAAACTCCCGGACGATTGTCTCATTGTACTCCTTTTGGTCCGTGGTGAAGTACTCCCAGTTCCTACTTTTAATGTTCTCCAAGATGTGGGGATAATATTCTGGGAGTCCATTCACGCTTAACTTCTTCTCCGGTAGAATTCTCCTCTTTGCAAGCGCCTCCCGAAATAGATTTCTAGAACCTTCAACTTCAAAACGAAGCTGAAGGTCATCTCCCTTTTTTTTCTTCGTGCTTCGGCAGCTAAATCCACTTTCGGAAAGCAGTCCTCCTCTTCAGACTGGGAGGTGCTTGGTCTAACTGCATCTTTCTTTGCTCTTTTGGCTTGTTCGGATTGTTGACTGGTTGAAGGCCTCTTTGCTCTTGCGGTCTTCTTAGCCATTTCTGCATACATAGTAGATGTTAGTGGCAGTATCAATGTTCGATAAACAACCAAACAGGAAAGATAAGCAATGATCTTTAAAAATGCGGTGTGATCTGCGGTCGCAAAACCGGATCTGCGATTGCAGAACCACCGCATTTGTCATCCCTTTTTGAAAGAAAGTTGCTGAGTGAGTATGTGATGAGTCTGCAGTTCGCAGACTAAGTATGCGATCGCAAACTTGCCAATTCACCCTCTCTTGTTTTGCCTAAAGTTCTGGGGGTGTATGCGATGGGTCTGCAGTTCTGCGATCGCAGATACGTCGCGTAAGTCATCTTCTTCAGTAGCTAGGGTTTGCTATCTGCGACTTAGATGCGATCCACATTTTGAATATGTGGATCGCAAAATACTTTCCATCCCCAATACTAAGCAACCCATTGATAACTTGAACCCATAAGTTTGTTATCTTCCCAAAAAGGTTTGAACTTTGTCATGAAATAAACAAACCTAGGGTTTTAAAACCATAACTTGACATCTCAGAGGAAGTGTGCATACCTTGAAGTAGAGGATTAGATGAAAGGTATGTGAACTTCTTTGCCGGATTTGGTATATTCCGATGAAAGGATGCCGGAATCTTTTGCTCTGTACTTGTCGGAACTTTTGTTTGATAGTGATGGAATAGGTTTTTATTTTTATTTTCCTTTTTTTTATATGGTTAGGTTAAAGGGGAAAATAGCAAATTTGAGTCATTGAAGGGAACACGTACCTGATGGGTTAGCAACAAAAATGTGTACCGCATAATGAAATGCGAACCGCATCTCTTAATGAGTTATCGCATTTTTGGTCACATTATGAGCCAAATTCTCTGGACATGTCTGCGAAGGCAATGCGGTTCGCATAGTGGAAATGCAAACCGTAGAATGACTAACCCCTTTTCGCATTTTCAACTGAGATGTGGGCCAATTTCTCTGTGGCTGTCTGCGGTGGAAATGCGACTCGCAGAGTGCAAATGCGATCGCAGATTTGGTGATCTTCCTCGCATTTTGTTGCTTCCGTTTTTGCTCAACTCTCTGTCTCACTTTGCGATGCAAATGCGTTTCGCATATATGAAATGCGATAGCATTTGTTTAGCATTCTTCTCTGCGACAGTTTATGCAATTTTAATCACTTTGCTTAACTTTGTGTTCACTTCACAACTCCTGTACCTGAAAATAATCCTTCAACCCATACTAAGAACACACGTAAATAACTAAGTAAAGAGAAAAAGAGAAAAATAAAAGAAAAACAATTTAAACAACTAAAAATAATTAATACCACACATGGGTTGCCTCCCATGAAGCGCTTGATTTAACGTCGCGGCACGACGATGCTAAGATGCATCTGCATTCAGTCGGTAGGCGGTACATTAT